>JAQFVV010001428.1:0-71079 GCA_028023455.1 Epiperipatus broadwayi | reverse complement strand
ATATAAGTAATTTTATGACTTATCAAATATATAACACAAAGAATATAAACCTATTATTGGAACAAATAAATTCAAATCAATTAATTCACAAGCTAGATTCTCAAAGCCTCTTTTAAATGAACTTGTCAGTCAAAGCCAATCTATTTTGTCAGAGAAAGGATCATCTTTTATCTGATAAAATAGATAGGTTTTAATTTAACAAAAAGGTGGGCATTATTTACAAGTTTATTTAAACGATTCTTTGAGAATCTTGTTGTGAATTATCTTATAACATATTTGGACTTGTTTGTTTGGTAAATAGGTTTATAATAGATAAATATGAAACAATGATGAAAGCCATTTGGAAAATGTGATGATTTGGATCAATAGAAAGATTATTTTAATCAAAATGAATCTTAGGATTTATTAACATTTTTCACAGATGCCATTTAATAAATAGACTTTCAGATCAGTTATTTTAATGAAGGAATGTTAAAAATAAATAAAGCATTCTAAACCTCTGTTTAGTACATATTTTTCCACCAAAGAGTTGAAAATGCCTATAATTAGTATATATCTGAAGTTATTAATATATATAATTGCTAACTATCAGATCTACATAGTTTCTCAAGCAAGTTATCTAACATTCAAAATCTCAGGATTAAACTTATAAGTCATTAACTTGCAAAAGTATATGTATATGTAAAAACAGAAAGATGATTGTTGTAGGTGCAATTTAAAGATTTTCAATGATAGAGGTCAATAACCAGAAACTAGTCTGGTGATTTATTAGGTATTGCTATCTGCTCTGGAATATACTGATAAAGTAGATTAATGCTCTTAATAAAAAATTTCAGTAATATTTTGTTTTTTGAAAATGATATTTTAAAAGTGTAATTTTTTTTTTTATATCTAAAAGTTATATTTTATTATTACTTTTTTCTGAAAGTGTGTTTATTGCATTATTAATACTATGGCTTCATTTTGTGTTGCCATTAGATTATAATATTTAAATATTTAATATCTGCTAGGAAACAGAATTATTTTTAAAATATTATTTAGGCTAATAGTTTTCATTAGCATTAAAGATAGTTTGAAGAAAGTTTGAAATCTAAAAGATTATTTTTAGTTCAATTAGAATTTTATTTATAATACAGGAAAAATATATAATATTTTGCATAAAAATGATTGTTTATCTTTTAAAATTTTTGCAAATATCACATAATTTAATATTAAACAATTTAAAACAAAACAACACTCTCCATATAGTAGTGAGATAGTGATCATGTGATGTTTAATAATTTAATATTAGTAGCTGTTTATATATTATCTTCTTATTTTATTTATTCTCTCTTTTTTTTTTGTTTAATTAATGATAGATAAAATGGGTCCACTATTAAATTTTTTTATTATTTTTAATTTCTGTTAAAAACTATTATTTCCAGTTATAAATGAATTTACAGTAGTAATTTATGCTTTTTTTATTTTTATTTCCAAGAGTTCCGTTCAAAATTCTGGACCCATTCCGATGGTATGTCGTAACATCATGTTATTTGCAATGTGGCTGGACAAGATTGGCTTTTATGCTTTTGTTTATTTTTATTGCTAGCAGTGCCTTTCTTTTAAGTGAGGAGAAATAAAGGAATATATACATTTATGTATATATAAAACAAAATGTCATTATTCTTCCTTATAATTTTTTATTCTCTTTTCTCTCTCTCTTTCTTTTTAGAATGATGTAACTTATCATGTGCTTTTAGATGTAAACATTCATCATGGAAAGAAAATAATAACAATCAGATCTCCTCTGCAGGTAAAATTTCTGTATTATATTTGTTATGTAGTAAATCCATGTATTTGCATATTTATGTGTGTATATTTATAAATATATTCTCATTAAAAAAATCATTCTATCTACTTATTATCAACACAATTCATATACATTTCAATGCCATTTACAATTGCTTAGTAATAAATTGACAACCACTAGAAAAATATGAATTCTATATATAATAATAGAAATAAGAATTTTTTTTATATTAAATGCTTTTATTGGCTGTGCACTAAAAAGAAATAAAATAATTGTTTCTTCAATCGCAATTGGAGTTTTTAGATTTAATTTTAAATAAAAGCATAGATGGTCCAGAAATGAATTAAGTCAATCCCTTATTATAAAAAATAGGGATTGTCTTAATTAATCCCCTCCCCCCAGCCATGTTTTTATTTCAAATTAAATTTAAAACTCCAATTTGTGGTTGAAGAAACAAATATTTTATTTCTTTTTAGTACACAGTTAATAAAAGCATTTAGTATGTGTATATATATACATTAAGTTTTTAAAATGTTATTAAATTAAAAGAAAAAAAAATTTAAACTGCCCTCTTGCGACCATTATTTAAATCAAATGAAAATTCTAAGAATAATTGTTAACTGCAAAATGTGAAATTATTGAATATTTTTCCTGCTCTTTGTTCCATATCTTTCAAACTAATTGACATACTGAAAAGATAAGTGTTTCAAATAGATTAAGGTATTATAGCTTAGCTATATATCAATTTTCAAGCAATTCTATTGAGTGTAAATATATTAAATCTTGATTTTAAAATTTCATTCTAACTTGGAAAAGATCAAAAGTTAATAAACAAACAAACAGATTTTCCAAAATGAATTAAAGTATTTAAAAACAACATTTATCTACACAAACTTGAAATTTAAATCAACTGAGATATTTAATAAAACTGCAAATTTTTAAATTTAAACTAAAAAAGCAAAGTAAATAATCATTTTTAGTACCTTTATTAAACACACAAGAATGAATAAATCAGCATATATAAAATGTCCAATGCATAACACTAAGTAACTATAAACAAGTGGTACTGACACATAGTTCATTTGAAAGATTCTTTATATATTACTTGAATTAGATTTATGTGTTGGATATTTTATATATATATATTGTTTTATTGAGTTGGTGTATGTTTAAATAAGGTGCTAAAAAGAATAATTATTTATTTTGCCTTTACAATCAAAATTTAGTCAGATGACTTTGGAGTTTTAATAATATCTTGGTTAGTTAAAATTTCATACTTATTTGTATTATTTAAATGAATTTTGTCTTCATATGTTTTTGATAAGCTAGTTAAAAATGGAATCATTTTTTCTAGTTGTTACTAAGCCATTATAAAGAAATAACCCTAAAGTGAAACTGGTTTGTGTTAATGATATATAAGTGGAATGATTTTTTCCAGTTAGCATCCACATCGAATATTTATGTATACATATGTATGTGTATATATTTATATAGCCAAATGAAGATGCTCTTGAATCAGTAATACCATATTCATTTACTAAGCTTATGACTTGGGGTTTGAATCCAAACTGAATAAACTTGAAAATTTATTTAACAGATATCCAATAGCTAACCAAACTAAGCATTTGATGTTGACTAGTAAGTATCTGACTATTCAATCTAGAAGGTAAAACAAAATTAAAAATAATTTAAATTCTCATTACCCATACATTGGAAAACCTAATGGCTACTGTCTTCTTTGTCACTATTCTATTATAGGGATTTAAAACTTCATCCTACAATGGGCTACTTAAATACTGTTTTATTGTTAACCTATATGTAAATAATTTGTTATTATAATGAATCTCGTTAATAAAAGAACAGAGTGAACTGAATGAAATATTTTTCTTTGCAGGAATTCATTTCATATTAATATAATTTCCTTAAAAATATTTATATATGAAGAATTTTTAATGTATTCTAAAGTAAAAATAGATTCATAAAATCAACATCCAGATAAAGAATCAGACTGTAATTAAGATTAAAGCTAATAGTTCTAGCACATTTATCAACTGTTCAATTCCCAGACATATCTGATTTAGTTTCACTTGAAATATTTGCATAGTAATAAAAGGGATTGATTTTTTTACATGGATGATAACTTACAATCTTATAAATTTATTTTTGTGTAGGAATTTTCTAAAAATCTGCATTTCTGAATGGATATATATATATATTGTAACAGGCTGATGGATTTCTCAGGAGATTGGGGGGGGGGCACATCTTACTATGATCGGATTTTGGGTCTTCGGATAGGATGCAAGAGCCTATGCAATGAAATACATAACCTATGATTGTATCTACTTCAAATAGACTAGCTGTACATGTTTTTATTAACCTAGATACAATTTGCATCAGTTCATCCAATTCTCATCCCTTTCTAGCCACATTTTATACCACAGTATTCGAACTCAGGGAGTAATTGCTTAGACTCTCTTATCAGGGCAGGAGATCACACTAATAACAGTTATTGCACCTCTATATAGGTGATAATTGATTACCAAAAATCCTATAAGCATATCCAAATAACATTAGATATAAAACAAAATGTGTGTGTTCAGTATACGTATATGTATCAAAAGTTATAATAATCAACTTGATTATGTCTATTTATTCCCCCTAAAATAATAAGATAATATTGATATGTATTGAATAATTAAGATTATAATGTTTATGATGGGTATGTGAATAATGAAGAGCTATAAAACTGATGGTGGATATGGAAATAATGATGAGCTAGAGACCAAATTAAAATAACGAATTATATTAACATTTATTGATTAACAAAAATATAAAATACAAATAATAATTCAATCTGACACATGTTATTTGTTATGTCAAGGATGAGTTTCTACCATATTGATATCTAATAATGATGTTTATAAAAATAAAGTTTTTACCTTCAACCCAATGGTAGAAATTCATGCATTTGACCAATTATTTACAAAGACAAATATGTAACATTAATATATATATATGTGTGTGTGTGCGTGTGTGATCACGCTAATTTAAAATATATATACAAACATAAAAAAAAATAATAATAATAATGTTTGTTGTCCAGATAGATCAATAGTTATAAATTATCTATACAAAAGCAATATATAAGTAAGCTTAATTAATAATAAATAAATTAATATAAACTCTGTTATAATCTAATGTATTGCTCAATCTGAGATAATATTGACATCTCTTACCTCTCATTTCATATTATGTTGTCAAAAGTCAGTTAGATGGGGAGGTCAAAACTGATGTATATTTTATTTCATACAAATAAAGATAAAAATAAAAAAATTAGTTAAATCTAATATTTTCCTCCTTCTTACTCTCATAATGAATTTTCCCAAAATTATGACACATTTACTTCCAAGTGTAGAACGAAAACATACAGAAAATTTACAATAGACAGAAAAAAATAATAAAACAAAAATCACAATTTTTATCCCATTATATTAATTAAAGTTTGATGAATCTGCTGGAAACTGTTTATTTGCCAGATAAGTTCCTATGGATGAAGATGAAATACAGCTCCCTCGAAGAGTGGCAATCTCTTCTTGTCTGGATCAAAAGGCATTGATCATCTCTAATTGCTCTCTCCTGGATTTTATTAGACATTTTATTCAAGGCAAAAGATGTTCTTCAGGTTTCTTCTAAATGGGAAGGTGAAATCTTTATGCTTTCATGGCTTTATTGATGGCATGCTTCTCCCTATGTTATGAACTGTTTAGAAACAACCATGGTGTAAAGATAATATTATATATCTATTGGTTTATTTACTTTCAAATCTTTAGTGATGATATTTCTATATAACAACACAGTTAATTATTGTATTTTATTATTATTATGTGAATACAACTAAAGTTGCTTAATCAGCAAATAATAGAATCTTTTCTTTTAAATTATTTTTTCCAATTTATATGGTTGCTTTAAAAGTTCAGCTTTTGATAATTCTGAATACTACTAAAAATATATATATTTTTAAATTCGAATATATATATCTATCTTTGTATTCGAATTTTTTTTAAGCAGAAGAAAATGCTTTATCTTCCAAGGCAGAAGACAATATAACAATTAATAACACTTTTAGATCTGTAGTTTTTTTTTAAATATATGAACCTTGTCATTTTCCATTGTTGAGCAGACATAATATATATATATATGGGATTAAAACAAATATTTGTGAACATTTTAAATTTCGTTTCTACAGTTGTTTGCTATGTGATTAGATTTAAATTTAATCATTGTTTGCTGAGGGTTATGTACAAGTTTTTGATATAGTTTTCTTTGGTTAGTGACACATAACACATGTTTTATTTCAGTGTTAGTATACATATAAGTTTTCCCTAGTTGTTTAATGTTTTTTATTATTTCTTTTAAAATAAAAAAAATGTTTATTGTAAATATATATGTTGTAAAGGGAAAATGCTAATATTGATAAATTGCTTGGCAATTTATTGGTTAAGCAAATATGTTTATGTGGCTGCAATTGGCAGAGTGCTCGAAACATTGGATGGTGTGTCAGGGTTGTAACTCATCATTACATCATTACAATATATATATTATAACTTTTTGGGCTGTACCATGTATTATTTTCCATTAAACACCGATATTTTGACAGACTAGCATCCACCATTATCAAGGTTAATTTTGAAAGAAAACTCATTAGATCTCAATAATAATGTGACTGTGTGCGAGATAAGAAATGAGATTCAACTTGAAGTAGTTAATCTTGATAATGGCAGATGCTAGTCCGTCGAAATATCGGTGTTTAATGGAAAATAATATATAGTACAGCCCAAAAAGTTATAATTTATCTACATCATACAACCGTGAAAACATTAAATATAATATATATATATAATGTATTTGGATGGTTAGATAGAAACACAATAGTTTTAGAATTATTAAAATATAATCAAACATTTTTTTAAAACTATTGATTTAACTAATTATTTATTTATCTAATGTGATGTTTTTTTTTTTTTGTAATAGTCATAAGGTAATCATTCCGGACACATGCACTGTATTTATACAATGCATGTGGCAGGATGATTCCCTTATGACTGTTACAAAGTATTGATTTGTATATAAAGTTTTAGCATTAAAAATAATAAATATGTTTTATTAAGTTTCAATCTGTATAACACATTTAGTTTTTAAAACAGATCAAATTTTATTCCTTCTATCAAAAATTACATTCCTGTATTATTACAAGAATTATTTCATATTACTTTAATCACAGACATTAATAGTTTTAAAGATGAATTAAAAGTATTAATATAATATTTTTAATGTTATTAAAGTAATTAACTCATTATATTTTGAATTTGTTTTTGTTTGGTTTTTTTGAAGTAAAATAATTTAATAACTAACAATTTTTACTGGTTAATGTATATATTATGTATATTCTTTTTAATAAAGTTTGTAATTTTATTATGCCTTAGATAATACTTACTGTGTTTTTTTCTTAATGTTTATTTTAGCATCTTTTCCAATTACACCTGTGAGTGAAAAAATTCCTGGAATGAATTTGATAAAAGTTATTGGTTATTTTTAAATTAAAATGTTTATTTTATTTCATTGCACTAATCCAAACAAGTTTTAAAAATACTTTGAAATACTAATCTTTTCTCTAAATTTCTCAATAATTCAGTTTTATTTTAGAAAAATGGAATTGTTCTTTGAATCAATTGAATTTCTATTTTTTGAGAAAATGTTTTCTAAATTTATTAACATTTTTATTTTTAGGTTTGCAATCATCTTAACCAACCACTGGATCTGTACTGTAAGTTATCAGATTTGGAAAGTGTTGGTCTTGATGACTTGTCTACCAATCCATTTATTGATGATACAAAATTAGCCACAGTAGAACCTGAACAAATTTATGATGTTCCATTATTTGTAGCATATTTATGCAAATTGTTTGTCCAGCCATCCAGATTAGAGTAAGTGAAATTGTACTTTCATTTATAGTCCATTGTTTTTATTATATCATTGTAAACTCAGTATTTTAGCCAGTTTTCACTTTTTTTATCAATGCTTTGATCTTTTTCTATGTTTCAATTCTCCATGATGAGATATAATATGAAAATCTTTTAAATATTTATTATAAGTTTTTAAATTGTTAACATATATGCACATGATCATACTAACATGCATATGCAATTTTATTGCAGATAAACAATGAAATTGAAATAAAATTTAAATATATACGGAGAATACAACTTAACATAATTTGCACTACAGGGCGCCATCTAGGCATTTGAACCTAGAAAAATTTATAAAGTAGGCAGATACGTAAGTCAAAAAAAAAAATTTTTTTTTTTTAAATTTTGATTCCGGTCGTTAGCCCATGTCACTAGCTCAGTGGAATAGCAGAGATTTAATAATATACTCTAAGAGTATATAAAAAAAAGAATAAAATAAGCCACTGCCAGTAATTAACACACAAACATTTATTTATTTCACATATATATAAGATTTAAAATTATTTTAGTATTAGTTTTACATTTCAAAATTTAACCTACATTTTTAACTTTGATTTTTGACTTTAATTTACATTTAATTACTATTATATTCTAATTTTACATTTAAATTAAGTTCGCACAGATAAATTTATGAAAGCTTGTTTATAATGTTGAATATAGATCGGTTACATAGATTTCACGGTCAAAAACATTTCAAAATAAACATAAACGATCAAAATACAAAATTATTGATTACTGACAATTGCGGAGGGAAATTTATATGTAACCCAATAGTATTCACCATAAGATACTTGCATTGTCACCAATAACTTAAAAAGACATCCGAATAAATACATTTTAGATACTCACCAGTAAGGTATCATTATTTATCGAATGTCTATATATTTTGATCAAATACGAAATCCAAAACATACCTAACCGATAACCAATTCATGCAAGCGTCTATAAACAACTTAAATTTAATGCATTTTTACTTAGGGTCGAGTATGAATAGACTACATAGATTTGCATTTGAAAATAAAATATTATATCTCTATTTAACCTTAGGCTAAAATTCGCAGTCAAACTGGCATCAATTCATCTGATACATCGATGTATTCAATGTAATACGGAATACGGCAGCACCAAAAAGATTAAGAAAATACATTGACTCTCATCAGATAGGAATATTACATCTATCTAACGAGAAGACCAATAAAAAAAAAAAACTCCATAGAAAGGAACTGCGTTCTCCGTCTTATAATTCCTTCCATAGGCAAACGGGTGAGTGCGGCGTATATATAAACGATTCTGCCAGTAGCGAATCTCCGACTACATCTACTAACTACATCAATATATCCAATCCATTGACCCAATCTAACAACGACGTAAATAACCTAAGATTACCCTCCCCTAATATAACTTTACAAATCTATACAGCCATTCACGCCCGACTTAAGTTTAACATAGATATATTTTAATTTATCAGAAAACAGAAATCATAAATTAACTTAAAGAACAAAGTTAAATAAATGGAAATGATTTTAAATAAATAAATAACAAATACATCAAATAACATTATTAATGAAGAATTTAGTTTGGTCAGATAGGATTCTATTGCATTATTTACTAAAAAGTTTTAAAATTTAGAGTTCTTATTGTTTCAAGTGAATATAAAGTTCTTACGATTTTTAAAACGTCCAACTTTATCCGTTGCTTGCCATGAATGTAAATTTCCACGCCGTCCTAAAGAGGTTAATATTCTGAAGGCCGATTTATTTATCCATCTGGAGATTTTTGCTTTAACTAGGATAGTTCATTTCTCTTTCTTTCTTAGCAGAACTGAAGGGATTGAAGAGTGCTGTCTTTTCAATCCCTTCTCCTTCACTTCAGCACTAACACCTATCTGTCACATCGTAAATTTTGTTAATCGTGTACCGTAATTACTAACCCTAAGTAAAAATTTTTTTTTGTTCATTTTTTTTTTAAGCAAGTTTACTGATATGTAACGGGCACATACGTACGTTACATTGTTTTTTATTATTAATCATGAAAGAAAAAGAAAAAGTTCGCATTTAAAAATTTTCTTTAAGAATTAAAAATTGAAATTAAATATCATCTTAAACTCGTATATATTAAATCGCACAGATAATGAAAAATTATTAAAATAAAACTTTATTAAAGAAAAAGTATTTTAAAACTAAATTTTAAAAAGATTTGGAGATAAAATTATATCTTTAAATTTATCTTTAAATATATCTTTGATTTGGAAAACAGGTTAATTAATCAGAAATGGAAATGATAAATTTAATTAGTCAAATGTAAACCAGCCTTGGGCATTTAAATGTAAAAACATCGGTCAGATAGGAAAACAATAGAAACTTTTAGCAAATGAAATAAATCCATTGGGAAATTGGACCTCAACGAAAAAGTTCATCACATCGATGACGTAATGTTAAGTCAATCTTTCAAAGTAATATAAAAGGACAAGTTTGGAAATTATTAGTTAATGATAGATTATTTACGATGTGACAGATAGGTGTTAGTGCTGAAGTGAAGGAGAAGGGATTGAAAAGACAGCACTCTTCAATCCCTTCAGTTCTGCTAAGAAAGAAAGAGAAATGAACTATCGTTTTCTACATTGAGGACTAGGTAAAGCAAAAATCTTCGGATGGATAAATAAATCGGCCTTCAGAATATTAACCTCTTTAGGACGGCGTGGGAATTCACGTTCATGGCAAGCAACGGATAAAGTTGGACGTTTTAAAAATCGTAAGAACTTTATATTCACTTGAAATAATAAGAACTCTAAATTTTAAAAGTTTTTAGTAAATAATGCAATAGAATCCTATCTGACCAAACTAAATTCTTCATTAATAATGTTATTTGATGTATTTGTTAATTATTTATTTAAAATCATTTCCATTTATTTAACGTTGTTCTTTAAGTTTATTTATGATTTCTGTTTTCCGATAAATTAAAATATATCAATGTTAAACTTAAGTTGGGCGTGAATGGCTGTATAGATTTGTAAAGTTATATTAGGGGAGGGTAATCTTAGGTTATTTATGTCGTTGTTAAATTGGGTCAATGGATTGGATATATTGATGTAGTTAATAGATGTAGTCGGAGATTCGCTACTGGCAGAATCGTTTATATATACGCCGCACTCACCCATTTGCCTATGGAAGGAATTATAAGACGGAGAACGCAGTTCCTTTCTATGGAGTTTTTTTTTTATTGTTCTTCTCGTTAGATAGATGTAATATTCCTATCTGATGAGAGCCAATGTCTTTTCTTAATTTTTTTTGGTGCTGCCGTATTCCGTATTACATTGAATACATTGATGTATCAGATGAATTGATGCCAGTTCGACTGCGAATTTTAGCCTAAGGTTAAATAGGGGTATAATATTTTATTTTCAAATGCAAATCTGCGTAGTCTATTCATACTCGACCCTAAATAAAAATGCATTAAATTTAAGTTGTTTATAGACACTTGCATGGATTGGTTAATGGTGAATTGTGTTTCGGGTTTTCATATTTGATCAAGATATATAGACATTCGATAAATAATGATACCTTACGGGGAGTATCTAAAATGTATTTATTCAGATGTCTTTTAAGTTATTGGTGACAATGCAAGTATCTTATGCTGAATACTAGAGGGTTTCTTATATTTCCCTATGCAATTGTCAGTAATCAATAATTTTGTATTTTGATCGTTTATGTTTATTTTGAAATGTTTTTTGACCGTTGAAATCTATGTAACCGATCTATAGCAACATATTAAAACAAGCTTTTATAATCCCATCTGTGCGAACTTAATTAAAATGTAAACTTATAATATAATAGAAATTAAAATGTAAATTAAAATCTAAGGGAAAGTTAAAAATAATGTTAAATGTTAAAATGTAAAACTAATACTAAAATAATTTTAAATCTTATATATATGTGCATAAATAAATGTTTGTATGTTAATTACTGGCAGTGGCTTATTTTATTCCTCTTATATATATATATATTCTTATATTATATTATTAAATCTCTGCTACTCCCTGAGCTAGTGACTTGGGCTAACGACCGGAATCAAAATTTAAAAAAAAAAATAATAATTTTTTTTTTTACTTACGTATCTGCCTACTTTATAAATTTTTCTAGGTTCAAATACCTAGATGGCGCCCTGTAGTGCAGATTACGTTAAGTGCTATTCTCCGGATCGTTACAATGTATAACTATATAATATATATATATTTTATTTAATATATAATTTTGGTAAAGTTATATACCATATGTTTAAGTGATAGGACCAGATAATTGTAAGAGGTTAGTATTAATATTTAAAAAAAGGTTAAAGAAAATATTAGAAATTGCAGATCTACCAGTATCTTTTATCAGTTCTATACTAAATTGTTTTTATAAAAAATTGGTCTTCTCTCTAGCCCTAGCCTTTGATAATTTATATAATAAGGGTGTGGTTACCTCTGATTGCTTTCTACATTGTTATATAAAAGAGTATCTTGATCAACTATATTTAGAGGAGAAAGTGTTAAATCAAGTGAGCTATATTTATATTGTAAATTAATTGAAATCATTTGCTATTTCTTCACAAACAATTTTTTTTTTCCATTTTAAAACTTTGTAAACAAAGTTTCAAATGATATATAAATATTAAACTTGATTTTTCGTAAAAGTAGATGATTCCACATGTGTAAATCACATGACAATGGGCCATGCTTAACAATATCAGAAATTATCAGGGAAATCTCTATGAATGAAAAATGCGTTTTGGTCTAAAATATTAATATAGATAGGATAATTATGCTGACTGTAATAGTTTGTGATTATTAAATTCAAAGAAGTTTAAATAACCTAACAGGTAAATGTAACCTGTTTTAAAAGTAGACTAATAAATAGCCATTTTTAATACTTTCAAACCTTCATGAATTGTAATTCTTATTTAAATAAAAAGTTGATTTTGCATAATGCTCGATGGTTCAACAAATGTAAATGACATGATGATAACCCACTCTTACGAACATGCTTATCAAATTTGCCTGTTTACTGGGGTTTATTTAAACCCCTTTGAATTAAAAATCTCAATCTGTTACAATTAAAATGTCAAATCTGTTTACATAAATATACTAGAGTGAAAGGTGGAATTTTTGTTCAAAGAGGTTGCTTTAATAACATATTGAAAATTCTTGTGATTTATATTTGCTGAACCATCTAGCTTTATGAAAAAAACAACTATTACTGAAATAATAAGTTTAGTAAAGTTTGAAAATATTAAAAGATAATTAATAATCTGCTTTCAAAACATTATATTTGCCTGTTCAATGGTGTTTATTTAATCATTTTTGAATTTAAAAATCTCAATCTGTCCTGTCTATATTAACATTTTATACCAGAGTGTAGGGTGGAATTGGAATCCATTTTTCATCATAGATAGTGCTTTGACAACAGAGTGAAGATTGCTGGTGTCGATAATCATGGGCTATTATCATGTGCTATATATGTGTGTGTGTGTGTGTGTGTGTGTGTGTGTGTGTGTGTAAGAGTAAACAGTCACAGAGCAGAGTATATTTAATGCTCAAGTTTATTCTTTTTAAAACAATTGTTTCTATGGACAAACGATCTGCCATTTAGCCTCAGTGTTTGATAATTTATGAAATAAGAGAATAACCACATCTAACTGCTCTCTAAATTATTATATAAAGGATTATCATGAACATCTTTAGCTAGTGGAGAGAGTATTAGGATATATATCGTAAATTTGTTTGAATTTTTATTTACAAAGTTTTAAAATGAGAAAAAAATGCTCAGATTGTAAATTAGAAATGGCAATATATCTCCATTGATTTAACATTAGCTTCTCTAACTGAAATTGTTCATGAGATCAATAGATGTGGCCATATTTTTATTACATAAATTATCAAATGTTTGACTAGAAGATAGACTAATTATTTATAGTAACAATCACTTTAAGAGAATATTATCAAGACTTTTATATACATGTCAAACAGTATATATATATATATGGAAGATGTACCAAAATTTCATTTGGAAAGTGAAAAATGAAATAATATCACAAATTAACTCATCAATTTTCTATTCTAATTAAAAATTAAAAAGTGAGTCATAGACCCGTAAAACTATAATCAGAAATCTCCATCAGCTGTACTAGATTTCAAAATTTCGTTTTAAAGCTTAGACTTCAGTAATGTCTGAATTCATTTATAAATCCATAATTTATGATATATCTCAATTTTTTTTGTTTTTTTTAGTTATCTCAGAAGTTTTAGTGGAATTTGGTGGCAAGGATTGTCTACCTCAAAAGAAAAATCTCAATATTTGACTTGTCTCCCAAATTCTGATGCTCAAAAATGTTTGAGTATGAAAGTATGTCTTAATTTTAAATTATTATTATTATGTAATATATTTAGCATTTACATTTTCAGTTAATTAACATTACTAAAGTTAATGTGTTTTATTATTTTAGCTGGTTTGTTCAGAAGTCAAGGTGAAATGTCCTTCTATAGGCAATAAACACAAAACGAGTTCAATTTTGAATATTTATCCTCCTGTTATTTTACACAATTATTTACCATATGATATTGTTTACTCAATGGAAGGAAAACAAGAAGTACCCTTGCATGCTGGGGAAAATTCTCCTCTTTACACAGTTGATCTTCATCGGACCCATCAAATTTCTTTGGAAGTTCAAAATTATCTTGGAATTCCATGGGCAGGATCATTAGAAATAACCCCTGAGATGGATGAGTATAAAACTGTTATCATGGAGACACAATTTGATACTGAAGGGGGTAATAAGCAGTTAAGCCTAAGTGTACACAGTGTTCATAAAGCCAGTTTAGAAATATATATTTATGCCCCTTATTGGATTGTAAATAAAACAGGACTCCCTTTACAATTTAGGGTAAGAATTAATTTTAATTTGTAGTTATGCATATAAACTGTCTTAGAATGTACATAGCACATATTACATACAACACTATGACATCAATATATTTATATTAATTTTTTTTTTTGCATCTTTTATTTATCAACATATATTAAATTTTCATTTTATAACAAGCATGAATGATTTTAAGAGCAATTTTAAATTTTACTAGGAGTGTGTTAGTATATATTTTATCATTTTAGCAGCCACTTATAAATGATTATGGCCATTCTAATTTCAGAAAGAAAAAAAAATAGAAAGAAAAAGATGAATTTTTGATGTATAGAAATCACTCTGTGAAATATGACCATATATATTACAAGTTGTTCTCAAACTCTGTATAATTTACTTATCTTAAATATTTAAAATTTACCCCAATCTGAATCTAAAGTTAGTAATTAGGTAAAAGTGACACATGACTTATTATTAGATAATTCTGTAAAGATGAATTAATTACAGATTTGCTTGCATTCTAGATTATTCATGGAATCATATATAAAAAATTAAGTTAATTTATATTTTATTACTTGTTTACTTATTATATTAATTAAATCTAATAAAATTATATTTAAGTTTGAATATTAAAATATGATTGAGTATAGAATCACTAATAAAGAGAAAACAGATTTGAATATAATAGTAACCAAATATATGATTACATTTTTGTGTAGTCATTAAAGTATCAAGATAACAAAAATAAAAAGATTTATGATAATGTTTTTGATCATCACATTGTAGCGGACTTTTTAAAGAAACAGTATTTGCTAATCAAAAATTTATTAAGTGCGAGACATTAGTATAAGAAAATAGTGTAGTTAAAAGATTATCGATGGATATAGATGTACTTCATTTTCAAAAAGAGATTTTGTTACAAACTAATGGATTTAGCTATTGCAATTATAACAAAATTAATGGTGTGTTGTTTTTTAAAGTATTTTAAAAGATCATTCTCAAATTTTTAAGTGAATAATTAGTTATTAATTCCTTTTTCTCTCTTTACATTTTCTATTAATGTTATTTATTTTAGTATTGTTTAATACTCTTTTATCAGTATTAAAGTTTATTTTAATATTATAATAAATAACAAAAATTATATGCAGCAACTATATAATATCAGAATACAAGTATAATTTACCATTAAAAAACAGTCAATACTTATACAATCCCAATATCAATAACAATCAATAAATTCAAACTGTTGTCAAGGCAACCTCCTTTTAACAATAAAGATGGAAGCCCACCTTTATTAATGGTCCAATATATTTACATGGACACTAAAGATTGCAATTTTATTGTTAAAAGGAGGTTGTCTTGACAACAGTTTGAATTTTTTTTCCCATATATCATAGCATCATTCGGGAGGCATACCCACAACAACTGTGTGCAACCAACTGCTTGCTTGCAAGGCGGCTGTGCTGACCTCGGCTAACAACGCTTGACAGTTTGAATTTATTAATTATTATTGATATTGAAATTGTCTAAGTATTGACTGGTTTTTAATGATTACTTACAAATTCATTTAGCCTTGAGCATAATTACCGTTATTATTTAAGTATAATTTAATATACTTGGAAATTAGATGTAATTGTAGAGGATTTGAACACAGTCTTTCGAGCACCCTTCAGTTGTCAACTATCATACAACCGATACACATGACCACACACATTGTGTTTAAATCCTATACAACAACAGCTATATAAATATATTAATAATAATTACACATAAAAAGCTGTTTTGGGAGCATTGTTTCATGCCCTTTTCAAATGTTAAGGCTTTTTATGTGTAATTATTATTAATATATATATTTACATAGCTGTTGTATATACTTTAAATGATCAAATTTCAATCTTAAAATTTATCCATAATGTTGCTTGCCTTCTATATATAAAATTAAAAATAATTTAAAACAAAATTGAAATAGATAACTCACTATAAATAAAAGTATTATTTAATACATCAATCCGGCTTTCATTCCTTAATGGAATCTTTTCAAGATGTTTGTTTTTACATAATCACATGACCAGTTATTCTACAATACCCCCCCCCCCAATGGACATTATTTACATTAGAATAAATATAGTTACTAAAATACATACATTAAATATAATTAGTAAAATACATATATGTACATAAAAATTATTAAACTTATTACATTCCTCCCCCCCCCCCCCCATAATATATATATTTAGAAATAATCTAAAAAAAACAATAATAATAATCCATTTCTTCTATTTATAAAATTATAACTCTAAAGTTTCCAATATTCTAACAATTCCCATTTTCCTCCTAATTGTGATGGATCTTTAATCATGTTTACACATTTGTTTAAATTTTCTTGAATATACAAAATCTCATAACATTTTCTTTCCTTGTAATTTTTCACATACTTTATTACCTGAATATTTTTTTTCACAATTCATTTTATGTCCAGTATCCAAAAAATGTCTCTGATCTTATATCTTTTCTGTTAATTGCCTTATCATGCTGCTTACATATTTCTACAACAGTCTTTTCTGTCTGACCTATATATATACTCATATTGCAATGGTCAACTAATTTTATAAACCAATCCTATCCTACATGTCCATTTCCCTAAAGATTTACTATTTTTCTATCCTATCTTAATATCATCAGGTAACTTTTCTTTTATCAATGTCTTATATAAATGTTCTGAATATGGAACTGAAACTCACTTCCTATTTTTATACCTATGCCTTATACTATCTTTTGTAGTATTATTATTATTTCTGAAAATTTATCAATATCTTTTCTTTTATATCTTATACTAACATAATCATTCTCAACTTCCAATTTCTGCTCAAATGCTTCTTTTATATTTCAATGTAAGCCTATCATTTCTTGACTTAAACTCTTTCAAAGCTGTTATTTTCTGTGACCATGGCTGTTATGAATTTGGATCAGTTATAATATCTCTTCAAAAGATATCAGCCATGGTTGCAAAAAGCAGCAGCTTTGAAAGGGTTTAAGTTAAGAAATGATAGGTTAACATTGAATATAAAAGAAGCATTTGAACAGAAATCGGAAGTTGAGAATGATTATGTTAGTATAGGATATAAAAGAAAAGATATTAAAAAATTTTCAGAAATAATAATAATAATAATAATACAAAAGTTAATGTAAAGCATAGGTATAAAAATAGGAAGTGGGTTTCAGTTCCATATTCAGAGCATTTATATGACATCAATAAAAGAAAAGTTACCTGATGATATTAAGATAGGATGGAAAAATAGTAAATCTTTAGGGAAATGGATGTGTAACTCATAAAGAATGGGTAATATTAAAATTAGGATAGGGTTTGTTTATAAAATTAGTTGTGATCTTTGCAATATGATATATATAGGTTAGACAGGAAAGACTGCTATCGAAAGATAAGCATCATGATAATGCAATTAACAGAAGGGATATAAGATCAGGGCCATTTATACATTTTTTGAATACTGGACATAAAATGAATTGTGAAAAAAAATATTCAGATAATAAAGTATGTTAAAAATTACAAGAAAAGAAAATGTTATGAAACTTTGTATATTCAAGAAAATTTAAACAAATGTATAAAGCATGGTTAAGGTCCAGCACAATTAGGAGCAAAATGGGCATTATTAGATTATTGGAAACTTTTGAGTTATAATTTTAAAAATAGAAGGAAGGGATTATTATTATTGGTTTTTTTTTTAGATTATTTATATAAATATATATATATTATGGGGGAGGGGGAGTGGACTGTAATAAGTTTAATCATTTTTATGTACATATATGTATTTTATTTATTATATATAATATATGTATTTTAATAATAATGTCTATTGGGGGCAGTTGCTGTAGCGTAATTGGTCATATGATTGTGTAAAAAGAAACATCTTGAAAAAGTTCCATTAAGGAATGAAAAGTGGATTGATGTATTAAATAATATTTTTATTTATAGCGAGTTGTCTATTTCATTTTTGTTTTAAATTGATTATTTTTAATTTTATAACTGTTGTATATGATTTTTGTTATTTATTATGATTTATATGAAAGAACAGCATAATGGATTTCATTAATTCTCATTTTTGATTATTCTAATATTGTTTATATATTTTTTCTTTTTTTTATAAAAATACGATACTTGAATTTAGCATCTTAAACTATTTATCAAGTTTTCTTAAGAAAATACTGCCTTTCCTAAGTCATATTTATATTAAATAAAGCAAAATGTTTAAAATCAAAATTCTGCTTAAATATTCAACATTATAATTATTCGATTAGTTCAGCAATGGAAAAGTATAATAACATTTAAAAAGACAAAGCTATCTTTTTCAATATTTATTATTATATTTGTAACATAATTTAAGTTAAAAAGTATTTGTTAAGTAGTCATATCTGAAGTATTGAAAACTCATTGAATCTTAAATTAAAATTAGTAAATAATATGTATAAAAAATAATTTATAAAAATACTTTTATTTAATTTGATAAAAAATACACAAAAAGCCAAAAAATACTTATTTTTTTAAGTCACAATTTGAGTTGGTTTTTATTTCAACTTAAATTTACCTATACATATTGAGGTTGAGAAAAAATAGTTTTGTTTTTTAATTTATTTTTCATCAAATTAAATTAAAGCATCATATATTTTGCTTTTTGTAACCGTATTCAAATTTAAAGACTAAGAATGTACTTCAAATATTTGAAATGAAATTCACATATATTAAATATTGTTTACAAGATTTTTTTTTATGAAGGTAGTGTTTGTAAACAAGCAAGTTTTAGTTAAACAATTGAGAAATTAAAATTTCAATCTTCATTTTTTATTTTAATTAACTGAAAATGGTTTTTAGTGAATTAATAATGAAATTTAATGAAAGCATATTTTTAAAAAATATACCACTATCTTATTCTCATAACTGCAAAATTACTGAATCAATTTCAATGCATTTTAAAATTTGGCTGATGAACACTTTTAGGCTGGGCAATTGACTGAAAAACTTTGAAATATTTCAGTATCATATTATATTGTCACCAATAATTAAGTGTACAAAATTTGAAGGAAATCCCTTTGATAGAATTACATTAACAATTGGTTACAACACTAAACCTAAATAAACAAAATAATCAATCAAAATAAGATTGAAATAAACAACTATTAATAACTATATTATAACATTTATATTATTTATATTATAATATTTATCTCCATTGAGACCTTCTCAAGATATCTTAAGAAAGTCTCAGTGAAAGATGAAAGCCAGTTCAATAAATGTTATATTTTAATCTTATTTTGATTGATTATTTATTTACGTATTGTGACAACATTATGGACAAATAAGTTGTATTGGATATTTGACTATTATAGTAATTTAGTAAAACAAAGAAATAGAATATGTAAGTTAAGTAAAAGTTTTTATTACAAATTTTTTTTAATATAATTTGAAATATACATCCTATTAGTGATTCATAAAGGCTGATAATGAAATCTATATTAATCTTAGCTACAATTCTAAAAATAAAATCTGTCTTTTAACTAGTTATAATGTAATCAATCCTTCACCAGGTAGATTACCAAGATCATTGTATAACTTCCTCGATTTATTAGTATTACTAACAGAAATCTTCAGGAAAACTGTAGACTTATAATTGTTATTGTTTATAGAAACCACAACAAATTAAATAAAATTATGATCCAGACCAATTGATGAGTGCTGATTCAGCACAAAATACACATATTGGAGATCATTTATTTTTTTCATGTGTATTGGTTATATAAGATGGAATGGATGATTGAAGGGAGCTTGAAAGTCTGTGTTCAAATCCCGTCTAATTACACTTAGCTTAAGTATATACACTATACTTGTATTCTAATAATTATGTATAATTAATTTCAGATTTGCATCATTAATAAAACCACTATTCATAATAAATATTTTATAATTGTAATTGTATAATATTTTACATTTAACTATTTTTTAAATAGGGCTCAGGGTCAGATGGGGTATTTGAAAGTCAGATGACTGAAGAACCATTACTATTTCGTTTTAGAAAGCACAAACGTCGAAAGGTATGCAAATTCAACTACATTATTAAAAATGTTTTTCAATATACTTATTTTTGTTCTTATTCATTTAAGCTGTTTGTTACTATTTTAATACTTCATACTAATTAAATCTGTTTTCCCGATTCATTAATAGATTACATAACTCATTAAATTAGTATATTTGTTTAATGAGTTTTAAATTAATATGTGAGTTATATATACAATTTTTTTAAGAAAACATACAATTACAGGCACGTTACTTTGCTTTCCTTTTAAATATTAATGTAAATTATGGTAATTATTAGATCAATAATTCTTTTATAATCATAGAGCTATATTTGTATCGAATTATTGTTTGATACAAAAATTGATTAACCAATAAGAAAATATTGTAGTTATATGTATATAAATCAAGAGATACAAGCCAATAATTAATATACACAAATCATCAAAATCGCTAGTTGTTTATATTGGAACTCCAAGAGATATAAGAGAAAACAGAGTCAAGTTTAAGTAAGTTATTTATTATTTGATATAAAACTGAACAATACAATAGAAATTTATTATAGCATGGTCCAAAACTGCAGATAGTTAGAGTTAAGATTAAACGTGTTTCATAGAGGCTTAATTGTAGATATACTATTAGACATATCAGATGGAAATCTTGTTCTAAATAATGTTACACAAAAGAACAATTATCAGCTTATAAAGGTTACTATCTTTACATTGTGTTGGGTATTCGAATGCAGGCACTCAAAATACCAACAAATAAATCAATAAGTGAAATTTAGATATGGACTGGAATTATGATGAAATATTATAAATAGCAAAAAGTTATTGACATATTCCAACACAGTATATATAGTTCATTTATGGTTCAATTCCCACAATGTACATAACAGTTTTCTGCTTTCTGGACGGTTTCCTTTGGTCTTAGTTTATAAAACACTTTGGCTCAAACTAATGGAGTTCTTTAGCTTCATTCAGCTGCTGCTCATGATTATGTTAGCTTCACACTAATGCACTGCTCTATCACTTAAACTTCTTTCAGATACTGTCCATTAAAATCTCTCACTAACAGTTCACTTAGTAAATTTACTGGAATGAGAATAATACACTTTTGTTGCACATGCTAATTATTCAAGCAGTTTTGCATCCAGCAATCCAGGGTTCATCCTTGATTATTATCAGTCTTGTTTTCCTCTTGGTGTGTTTAATTAGTCGATTCAACTTGTATTGTATCAAGAAATATTTGTAATTCCCAAATATTTCTTGGCAATTACCAAATGCAATTTTCTTATCACATATAATGTAAATATTTTCTATTGTTAAATCCTACGCAAATTAATCATTAATTAAACCTTTTTTATTTGATTTAATTATACAACATTCGCTTTTCTTAAATTACTTTACCCAAATGTTCATTAATTTTACTCTAAAAAAATATATTTAATATATTTTCCTTACTTTTTCTGGAGTACAAAAAACATAATTTATAATTATTGCATTGCAATGTACATTTTTTATAAAACATGACACATTGTCAAAAACATGAGCTGCTTTAATGAATATTTATTACATGTAAGCAGAAAGTCTCTATGATTAGGTAATAATAATCATTTCATTTATATCTAACAATGTTGCAATCACAAATTGATGTGGCTGTTATTTCTAACTAGTAATCAGTTTTTGTATATATTTTTAGTGTCATAAGTTATGATAGCTGGTCATGTCTGATCCAAACTACCAGTTTATTGATGGAAAAAATGAATGCATCAGTGTTTATATGCTAAGTTGTTGTTTTCTTTATGTGATAATCTTGTATCCCTCTTCTGGCAGGTAATGCAAAGTTCTTACTACTAACATTTGCTACCTGAATCAGAAATTTTCTAAATTACATTTTGTTTAACTTTATCACTAAATTTCTTATTGCATACTAATTGAAAGCAGTTTTTTGAATATTCAACCATGCTGAAGCGATGACATCTATACTAGATGGTACATTTAAATATTGTACTACTCCATACCACATTTTATTTCTGATGGAAAATCATTTCAAGATACCAGTAACATGAAAAATTATGTGAAATGTTGACACTTGCCATATGTCTTTTTAAAATGAGATTTTCTAAATGCAATTAAATATATAAAATTTATTAAGCACAAACGGATAATATTGTAATAACGTGAAAGCTAAAGCCTCGATTTTTTTTATAATTTAATTTTTTGCCTTTATAGATAAAGTAAACCTACCTTTTTAATTCTATATAGGTTCTAGGCAAAAAATTTAGTGCTGGTCACATGTTTAAAGGTGAATTTATTACTACAATGTACTGAAATGTGAGGGGGGGGGGATTGAAAACTATAAATTTATATTTATTATATTAATTCAATAATACATATGATTTTTTTTATTTATTTTCAGTAACAATCTACAAATTATTAAACAAAAATAAATAAGAATATAAGAAATAAAAAATTTTCATATAATGAAAACAAGGATATTGCTAAAATAATACAATTAAAAGAAATCTCACATTAATTAATCAGAATCTTTAGTAGAGTGTTTTCCAAAATGTTTGTAACTGTCATTATAAACAATATTGGTATGCTGAAGATATAAATACTTTTCATAACCACACCAACACTGACTTCGCAGTTTGTGATATCTCAAATACAACTTAATATGATGTTAGAAACAAACAGATGGCTTAAACATTATGGCATGACATTAGTTACATATAAATGCACAGTTAGTCATGACTTTTAACCTATGCACCAATATATGTAACAACATTTAAAACAGAATTTATATCTCTCAGATCAATCAAGATCTCTGTAGGTTTGTTCAAAAATCACCTTACCGATTGCATTATGAATACTAAAGCTGACATTTTGCTGACTTTATTGCACAAAATTTTGACTTTTCTATATACTTATCTAAAACCAAGTCTGTTACTGCACATGCAATGATAAAAGAAATTGAAATAAAATCAAGTGACACAATTTGCTAAAAATCTTGTATGTAAATTTTTCATTCTTAGAAAATTGAACAAATTGTTGCTAAAAATCTCACTGAAACACAGCATGTATAGTAAAAAATATAATATTTTGAAAAAGTATTAATAACTATTTATATTTAATAATAAACTTGCTCTGACCCAATTAATTATCTGTTAATGAATAAAGTTGCATAAATAGAGCTTAATTTTGTGTAAATGCCCTTTTAGAATCTTTATGTAGGTAATAGAAGTGATGATTTGATGTAGCGTTTTGATCGTGATTCAAGGTCAGAAAAAGCTTAAGATGTTTGAATCTTTCAGCTTTTTTTTTTTTGTTTTTAGAAAAATAATAATTTGAAAGCATTGATAATAGACTTTTTGTTATTACATTCTTTCAATCTTTCTCTTCAGAAAGAGTTTAGAAATACACGTTTACCCTAAAAACTTTTGCAAAAAATTAAACATAATGATTTTATGAAATAGATAAATTATTTACTTCATTGGATAATAACATACAGTACATATACGGACTAGCTTCATTGCCTGTGTGTTATGCACAAATATATGTACTGTATATAATGTGTTATATTTGAGAATTTTAATTCCTAAATAAATGTGTTTGATGTCATTCTTTTCTAATTTTATTCAACTTTAATATAATGCTGCTGGAATTTCAAAGACATCCTATATCTATTGTATGAAAGAAGTTAGAAATAATTATTTTTCCATAAATTCTGCCAAAGGGGTGGTGAGCGAGTGAAGCACTGAGTGCTGAAGGTGACAAGGGACTGATTCCCTCAGGTTCTTTATATAAAAGTTAGATGAAATTACAAGAATACCTGTTATTTTAGTACTATATATCTTTGATGTCATATAATTATAAATAAATCAAGTCAGATAGTGCACATGACCTAATTTAAACAAGCTTGCATTACAAATGTTTTATAAAGAGCTTGCAAATAAGCTCTTAACAAGCTTTGCACAAAGCCAGTAGCAGAAACTGGGCTAGGGTTGAGGATATTCTACAAAGCTTATTAAGAGCTTATTTACAAGCTCTTTATAAACCATCTGATATTATGTAGCATAAAAATATAAATACATACCAATGTAACATTTTTTATTTTAGAAGTAGAACTTTAAGCAGATAACAAAAAATACCAAACTGAAAATGTATCTCTGCTGGGAGCAGAAATACATGAGTTTCTCAAAATACAGGTATGATGTCTCATTAGCTAAAGAATTAAAGAACTGAAGTGTTTAATGTTTCAAAATCAACAATCTTGAATGTGATAATATTATGAGATTATGGAATATATTAGAGAAATTATGGTCAAGAATAATAGCTAAAGATCATCAAACTACTACCTCTAAATCACTATATAGGTCAAACGTCTAGTTAATCATTCAGAGTTAAATCAATCATGTGACTTCAAAGGACAAAGTTTCCATTTTAAAGTCATTGATTTCTGATATGAATTTTATAATGCAGTCTTTCACCACAAGTGCAAAAACTGGTCAGAGGAGGACCAGAAACATGTTCCTTGTTCATCAAATCATTGTCTACCCTTTTCCTAACTCTTGAAAGATTTTAATGGATACCATGATATAACTCACAAATCATGATTACTGCATTAAAATGTTTATTGTTTATTAAAAAAGATTGATTTATAAGTTTTTTTTATTGGTTGTTTCAAGTATTAAATGTCAAGAAATATACTGCTGCTGACTGTCCTATTGAAAATTTTTAACAAAACAAAATTGTCTCATTCTTAATAATTATTCATGGTAAATCCAATAAAAATAAAATTCAAAATTTAAGTCTTTAACCTGAGGAAGCTTTTAAAATTAATAACATACCTGCTAGAGATGGATTTGTTATTTGCTCTTCACAAGAGAAATTAGTTTATGGATATTTTTTTCAAAGATCAGAATGTACCATTTCTATTAATAAGATTATAGGAAAAATATTTCAACATTGAATTTATGTGAAGATCTAGAAAATTTTATTAAACCATAATTAATACTAACATAAAATTAAACTCCCAATGGGTTAAAATTTTAAACTCCAAATAAATATTTTTGAGAATTAAAATGATTATGAAAAATTTAAAATAAATACACATAGAACAAAAAGATTTGATAGCACTTAGCAATTCTAAATGAGTAAAAAACTGATAAAGGTTCATAGAACTCAATAATTAAAAAAGTTCATAAATTTATACATTTTTATTTTTGTGCTTAATAAATTTGATCTATTAAAGAATTCATGTTTTATTTCAATTTAATTGTGATAAGATTAACCAATTCTTCTAATCCAAATATATTAAATATGTATCTGAGGAATTGTGTTTAATATTGTTTCACCAAAAGATAGTAAATGTTTGTTATTTCTGGATTTATTGTCACACTTTATTTATCCCAAAGGCAAGATTTCATAATTCTGATAGAATACTTTAAAGCTTACCATAATATCAATTCAAGATTTTAATTAAGAATGATAACTGTATTATTTTTAAAAAAAATTATTTTCAAATAAAATGTTTAATGAATATGCATGTGTTTCAGGCTAAAATCCGAGTCTATAATTCAAAATGGTCTCATTCCTTTTCTCTGGATACTATTTGGAGCAATGGACTTGTTATTTGCAGAGATAAAGAAAGAGAAAAAAAATATCAGGTAAATTTTTGTGAACTTAATTTGGTTATATATATATAGAGAGAGGTCATCTCAAAATATTAATAGCAAAATAGACTGAAAAATACAAATCCCAAATTTCATTTGACTGAAAAGTAATTTGGTCAAATAATCATTTAACCAAAAAATTCATATCACCAAATTGTAATTTAATTGAAAATTCTAACTCAGAGTCATATCACTGATATTATTGATAAGTTTAAAAATTGTTAAATATTTGAAAATTTAATAATGTTTCCCACTTATGATTTTTTTTAAAAAAAATCTCTAGGAAGGGTGATAAGACTAAATATATTTTTTAATCTTGGTTATTCTATATATAATGCATAAAACTCAATATTGCTATATTAGATTATTTTGTCCTTGTTTTTATTTACAAAAAAAAATTTAAATAGTTATTCATCTTCCAATTAGAAAAGGTTGTTAGTTATATTATCTATGTTCATATTATTTAATATATATTGCAAAGTTAAGGTAGGTTGGAAATTTATGGTTTTTCATTTCGTATATTACTATATACATAATAAGTGCTTGTCTCATCAAAATATGGATTACATTTTGTGTCAAAATTTCTCAAAGCCTGTAGGCTATTCTAATAGTTCCCTTTAGTTTAAAAGAAAAAATATTTTTTTTTATTTAATGACTACATATATAAATGTATCCCAAAAAATTTTTTTCTCTGTTATAAATATGCAATGAAACTCAAGAAGTCCTTTTTGTTTTAATGAACTAAACTATTTCGATTATTCTGTGTAATCTTTCTTAAAACATAATTCATCTGAAATATAAAATAAAACAAAAATTAAAGATATATAAATCAGTAATATAATAATGGCTTCAAAAAGATAGGTTTTGTAATATTAATAATTTCATTCTTTACTTAGGAAACAAAAAAAAAAATTTTTGTGTAAAATAGTTTATATTGTGTATTTATATTAAATTAAATATTTTCACAGATAATTAAGATGTAAACATTATAAATAAATGAATACATTGGATAATATTCAAAGAAAAGTGACCAGCAATGAATGATGTAACTAGAAAACCAATTAATATTGTTAGCTCCAAACTGAATTATATGCTAATAGTTCTTTATCTAAAAGTTATTAGAAGCTAAACCATGTGTTTATATTCGTGTATTTTTAGAATTTTTTGATTTGTATATATATTTTTTGTTTTATGTTTCAGATAAATTGTCTTAACCAAGATTACATAAAATAATCAGAATGTTGATGATATTTTTTATTATTTTTATGAAGTTTAGTTGAATAAAAAAGGTTTTTTTTTTTTTTAAAAAAGATGTATTGGAATTGTATTCAACAATTAACAAATTCAATAATATAGCATAAGTTAATACTAACAACAAAACAAATTATTCAGATGACTTTATTTTCAACAAACATTGGATTAAAAAAACAAAATTACAATATTAAACTTATAATTCAAACCTAACTCAAAAACTTTGCGTGCGAAAATATATTTGTAAAATAATATAGGCGCTATTGCACCTGAATGCAAAGCTACTTTTTACTTAAAAAACAAAATAAAATAAAATTATATTATTCTGCAAGCGCTTTCAAGAGACGTGCTTTCATCTTCATAGCTCTGAGTGAAGTAATTATATGCAAAGTTCAAAGGTTAATTGCTCCATTTTTTTGAGATCGTAAAGCTTGTGTCCTTGCGGTTGATGGCTTTGCAATCCATCGCAATGAAGCAGGCCTCCTTCACTTTTCTTTTTATATCATGCCTTTCTTTGCAGACAGGTTGACATCTTGAGGTTCACATTTTTGCAATTCATCAGAAACTAACAGGACACCAGTGTGAACCTCAAGATGTCAACCTGGTCTGCAAAGAAAGGCACGGTGTAAAAAGAAAAGTGAAGGAGGCCTGCTTCGTTGTGATGGATTGCAACACTATCAACTGCAAGGACACATGCTTTACGATCTCAAAGAAATGGAGCAATTAACCTTTGAACTTTGCATAATTTGCATATAATTACTTCACTTAGAGCTATGACGATGAAAGCACGTCTCTTGAAAGCGCTTGCAGAATAATATTTTATTTTATTTTGTTTTTTAAGTAAAAAGTAGCTTTGCGTTCAGGTGCAATAGCACCTATATTATTTTACAAATATTAAACTTACAAATTTTTACCAGAGAGATTTATTATATGATGATTTATATTCTGTTAGACAAATATTACTGCTATCTCATTTTAAAGCTAGTTATATAAAACATGAATATAATGGTTTTGAATCCATATAAGATATTTTTTATTTGGACTTGTGACTTTATTTCACAGAGAATAACTTTTTTTAAGACACGTTTTTCTTAACAGCAGCAATTCATCCTGTATCATAATGATAAATTAATCACTGTGATCTTGTAAGCACAAGCAATCAGAAAATATATGAAATAATAGTGTGAACCAGATCCCAAGATTAGTTTCTATGTTGCTCCTTATATGTTTGAGCAGGTTTAGATTGAAAACATTATGCTGTTTAATTTAATGATTTGAAAATATTCAAATATTCTGGGTTTTAAGATGTTTTGTTTTGCTATAAAACTTGTTTAATGAATTTAGACAACTTATTTGAGAACTATTCTTTTTTCTAATAGAATTGATTAATATGTTTTAATTAGTGCTTATATTTAAGTTCTTCTGTTTTATGATCGTTTGAGCTTGCAAATAAATAAAAATAAATATTGAAATTATTTTAATGCTCAGAAATTTATAAGAAGGTCGAGCAACAGAAATGCTACGACTAGAATCAATCTGAAGAACTTATACCCAGAATCTGATACTTTGTCATTGTACTAAACTCTGATGGTCAACTTTGTAAATGATTGTAAACTAAATTTTTTGTTTATTTCTTATAATATTGTGAATTAAATGTTAGCTTTAAATAAATTTTTGTATATGACTTTGTATTCACATTAATATCATTTATTTATTTATTTTTTATGATTTTTCAGTTCTTAATGACAATTACCCTATCCAGTCTACAATTAACAAAAATAGTTACAATTACGCCTTATTTTCTGGTAGTCAATCATATGGAGGTAATTAGACTGATAAATATATTGCATGTGTTTTTGTATTTTGTGTGCTAATTCAAATTTAATGAATATTTGTGTGTGTGTGCATGTGCATATATTTATACATTACATCACTTTATATTTATTTAAAGGAATGCATATAAGCATACGTTTGTAAATCTTGTTTTTTCATTTATATATCTTGACTTTCCTTTATGTAAACTAAAATATAAATTAATATGTTTTTTGTCTTTGTAAACATAGTTTTTGAAATTCATATAATGTTTATTGCATTTATGCTTTGTCTACTGTAAATTCATTAACCTATAAATTAAGCTTTGAAAAGATAATGATAAAACCATGGAAACACTTATGCATGTGATATGTTTTCATGTATGATCATTGTGTTGATCTTTATCTAATCAGTTTAATTA
Source organism: Epiperipatus broadwayi (assembly GCA_028023455.1). Taxonomy (NCBI): domain Eukaryota; kingdom Metazoa; phylum Onychophora; class Udeonychophora; order Euonychophora; family Peripatidae; genus Epiperipatus; species Epiperipatus broadwayi. Next base: position 41,124 of record JAQFVV010001428.1, on the reverse strand, counting down.
ATCTTGGGATTTTTAGCTTATAGTTATAAATAATTAGATATACAATAAATATGGATAATTAAGTTGATGAGAGGTTGGACATTGAAAAAGTCTGTGATTTGTTGAGATCATTTGAGATATTTGAAAATTTTTTACTAGGATCTTGCAGATTTGAATTCAAGTCAGGGATATGGAAAGTGAACATACTACACCCTAATTTCTTTAAATTAAGCTTAAAATAGAACATATTAATCTGTAAACAAATATTGTTTTAAGTATATTGATGGGAGTTTTTAATTTGTATTTCATTTTAACACAAAATTAATAAACCTATTTTCCTGAAGATTTGTGATGATGGTGTTTTAGTTGCATTTATAAGTTGGACTACGGTTCAGTTGGTTAGAGCATTACATTAAAATTCAATACTCAAGAATCTAAAGGTCCAGGTTCAATTCCCATCCTAGTACTGGCATTGGTCAGGCCAGAAACATCTAAAAAAGAGGCAGATAATAATATCTCTCAAAACGTTGTGCATATATTGACCTGTCTGCTGTTACTAACTGCTGTGTCCAGTGGCACTCTATTGCTCGCTGGATTGCAAATATCAATAACACAAAAATATAATAATAAATGAGGCAGCTCGACAATTTAAATAACAAGAATTTATTTAGAGAGTTATATATGAGTTAATCACTCTGGTCAATATATACAAAATTATGACTATTATACACATGCTATATTATATATAAATAAGGGCCCGGAGGCATAACAAAATAATAATGAGATCAATATGACGGTTACATAGTTCCTAGGTTTACTTTGGAATGTCCGGAGGTAAACCTCTCCGCAAGGCTAAGTGAAGGAAGGAGCTCTTGAGGAAATGGGACATCTGCCTTTCAAGAGCTTCACTTAGCAAGTGTCCTGTCTCAGTTCAATTCTAGATCTATTACTACTCATGCCTTGATTTTAGAGTAGCCTCCCTTGATTGGCCATCCGCTGTCCACATGGTGGTCATTTCTTTAGTTCCTATTTGATCCCTGATTAGATAATGCCACGACTTTAGAATTGTCTATTTTAAGCAATGGCTTTCTTTATATTATCTTATCCTTCTTGATAAATTACTTTATAGTTTCTCCTTAATTAAACTATTTAATTAGTCTAATGCTTTATCAAATATTGTGAATGCCCCTGGCATCCACGCACATACTTTTAGTTTAGCGTTAATATATCATTTATTACTTATAATACACAATTAGCAATCCATTTAGTTTTACATTTGTAATTATTAACTAGTAATACATGTTTTGGGTATACGTACATATACACACACATTTAGCACTAACATTTGACTGTATTTGGAATATTTAAATAAGGTTAAATTTTTCTAAAGACATTCAATACTCATATCAGATGATGGAAATAATCCAACATATAAATACAAATAAACCTATTTATTTCATAAACAATATATTGGTATCAATTTTTATAATTGCACTAAGTGATTAATGCATTGCGTAGACTGATTTAAACTAACTGGATAACTTAGTATCCTTCAATTATACAATGTTATATACTTAATAAACAGATTTTACCATACTACTTCTCCCCACAATAACATTATAAATGGAAATAAAAACATGTTTGGTCTTATCTAAGTGCAACATACATTCTCCATGCTCATTTTGAGTTACATCTTTTTTTTTTTTTACAACAACTAAGAAAATGCCAATCAAACCAAGAGATGATGGTTTATTTATTTCTCCTTAAATTTTATATATCTTGAATAATTATAATCATAGAATAATCAAGTCCAAAAACATGGTGATATCCATAAGCCAGATTCCCAAAAAACGTTTAAATAAACTTGCAAATAACATCCACTGTTTTCTATAAATGCCACATTATTTTTTATCTGACAAATATATTGCTTCTGGTGATCATTTTTGGAAGTTCATTTAAATAATTCTTTGAAAATCTGACTTTGAATTATCATAGCAATATTTTCAGACTTGGCTGTTTTATAAATAGATTTTTAGTATTGTTATAGTCTTCCCTTCTCTCAGAAGTGGACTATTCCAGATGCCTCCTTATCTGATCGGATTAAGCATTGTTTGCCAAAGGCCAGTAGGCTGATGTATAGATAAAAACATAGCCAATGATTATTACAGGCTAATAACCAATGATGCTTGCTGAATCCGAAGGTTTTCAATAAGGTCAGGGATCTGGCTATAAATAGTCAGCCTTTTGTGAGAATCAGGATAGAACGTCTGTCTAACCTGAAAGACTGTTCGCGTTCTCCCAGGGAAGCTCTGCTAACCTGAACAGCAGCAAGTATTTCCATTGATAGCACTATGCTATTTAGTCTACGCAGCTAGGCAAGTCCCACAGAAACCAGACACTGCTAAGACTATTGCTGGCTCGAGGCAAACTGTCTTATACAGCTGGAAGAGCCATACACCCTACCCATGGGGCAAGCTAGCAGGTGTAGCTGGAAGCGGTAGGCAGAACCCAGAGTTTCCATTAAGCTACAATATTCAACATTGTAAATATTCTCTTGTATATATACTGTATATTGTATTATATATATTTGTAGATATAATAAATATATTAATTGTACTACTGGTCTTTGTATTATTTACATTATTTTCTGTAGGTTGGGTCTGTAATCCAGACCAAACATAACAGATTTTATCCTGTCGACTGCACCAAAATCTACAAATATATGTAATGCAATATACAGTATATATACAAGAGAATATTTGCAATGTTGAATATTGTAGCTTAACATAAACTCTGGGTTCTGCCTACCGCTTTCAGCTACACCTGCTAGCTTGCCTCACGGGTAGGGTGTATGGCTCTTCCAGCTGTACAAGACAGCTTGCCTTGAGCCAGCAGTAGTCTTAGCAGCATTTGGTCTCTGTAGTAATACTTGCTGCTGTTCAGGTTAGCAGAGCTTCCCTGGGAGAACGCAAACAATCTTTCAGGTTAGACAGACGTTCTACCCTGATTCTCACCAAAGGCTTACTATTTATAACCAGATCCCTGACCTTATTGAAAACCTTCATATTCAGCAAGCATCGTTGTTTATTGGCCTGTAATAAACATCAGCCTATTGGCCTATGGCAAACAAATGCTGATCAGATAAGGAGGCATCTGGAATAATCCACTTCTGAGAGAAGGGAAGACTATAACAAGTATCAGCTTTAAATATTTGGCAAGCTGTAATAAATTTATAATTTTGTTAAAATTGTTAGAATTCTCAGAATAATTTAATAACATGCATACTGTAGCAATGTTTTTATTTTGAAAGTAATTGATTATATAAGCATTTTCCAAAACATGTAAACAATTCACCTTTTTTAAAATTTCAATTTGCAATGACATAAGTTTCCACATGGTTCATTTTCATAACAAAAATAAGATATTTATGTATTGAATCTTATACACACTGACTGGTGAGATGAAAATAATTGCAATTTTATTCATAAAAGACTTAATATAAGTTAATATTTCCCTGCCCCATATCTTGGAAATAAGATCTTTCTCTGATATAAGATTTTAAGTTGATCCTTTCTAGAGCTCACATTTGGTGTCTTTTTTTAAACTGAAATGTAATGAGACTCTTTACTTTATGAATAGTATATTCCATTATGAAGTGATGAATACATATGAAGCATGCTGTAGTATTTGATGTTTAAAGTATTAAAAGTCAAAGTAATTTATTTTTTAATGTTTTATATTTGATTGTATGTAATGTTTTCAGAAGTAATATTTGTAATCAAAGATCTTGAAATTTTTAATTATATTTTTAACGAAAAACTTGTACTTAAAATGCATTCTTCTTATTATCATAAATAATGATATCAGTCCAGTTCCTTTCATTTTATGATATTTATTTCTTAATATGGCAGATCATTTTTCTTATATCACCTTCATTACTTTCAAGAATTATTAATCTATTTTTAAGAGGATTGTCTCACAAAGTTTACACCAATTTTTACTATCTGTATTTTTTCTTTTTCACATCACTTCAATTTCGATCTATCCTACATAGGATCTTTTCGTAAGTTTTTTTTTTCAAAAAAAAAAAATCTCTTATAATCCAATTTGTTGTGTCTTATTACCCTTCACCTTGATTTAGTGCCCTGATAATAAGTATAAATTTATAACTTTTCTATAGATGACAATGACATAACAATTTATTAAAATCTTAAATAGTAACAGTCACATATATATATATATATACACACACGCACATCTCTATCAGATATTTACAATATATGTCCTCAGGTTTTATAAATAAAAATAAAAGCTTGTACTGTCTATATGAATCCCTAGAATCATATTTAAATTTTTCAGTGTTAAAGTTCACTGAAATTTAATATCTTTTGCCTAACCATTCTCTTCCTGGTTGGTCATCATCTGGCCATGGCACTATAAGTGCATTCTTCAGTAGTGATATTCCAACTTTATGTCTCTGTTACTAAACTTTTATTAAGCCAATAAACCTCACATGATCACCATTTCTTATGCTTGCCTACAACTGTTATTAAAATAGGCAAAACTTTCTATATGTATTGACACTCAGTGCAAGCCAGAGTAATCAATGGATGCCAGAAGGCTTGTGCATAAAATCCCCATCTAAAATCCTAAGATCTAGGTGCAGTGCTCTCAGATCCAGGTCTCCTCACTGATGAAGGCCACAAGCCAGAAACTAGTCTGGGGATATTGGATGAGTAGGCACTAGATGGGGATTTTATGCACAAGCCTTCTGGCATTCATTGATTACTCTGGCTTGCACTGAGTGACAATACGTGTAGAGAGTTTTGCCTGTTTTAATAAACTTTTATTACCTGCTCTCTAATATTTACTATGATTATCCTATAAAACATTTCTTCTATTGTCTTTAAGTCTTTTTTTTTGTTGTTGCAGCTTTTATTAATTATAACTTTAGTTGACTTTCTAATCTATTTTTGAATTTTTTGTTTTTTAGAGATTAACTACATCTTTTATCTAAAAAAATTCTAATTTATATACCAATAAATTAACCATATTTAACATAGTTTATCTTTTTTCAAATGTTCATTCTTTTAGTAATAAGTTTTAACTCCATTTAATCTCTTTAATTTTTTGATGATGCCCATTTCTTTTCTCATCCATATATTTTACTTTCAACTGTTTGTAAATCCTAATATTCATTTTTTTTGTGCTTGATATTTGTTTGCATTGTTTTTCAAGTATTTGACATATTTCTGTTTAATATTATTTTTACTAAAATTTCTCCATCCATTTCAGGTTTTCAGATATTTCTCTTCTTTATTCTCAATGTTTTATATTTATATTATGCCATATTCCAAATAAAAACGTTAGTTAATATATATGTATGTGTATTTAGTGCTTAACTTGCTTAGCTTTTACTTTTCTAACTCTAATCTTTTTTTTTTTCAGTATACTTTTTTATAAATTAATTCATTTTTTAAATATTTAAACATATTAAGCTGCTATAAATAGTCAAAATAAAAGTCATAGATCAATTCATAGATCACATGACCCTATCTCTTAAGCTTGTAAGTTATAAACAGTGAGGATTGCCAATTCCTCTACAAGCTTTATGATAAATGCCTAGCCAGAGCCAGCACTTAAAATATCTCTGTCAGGAACCCCTCCCCAAACCCCTGACCATGGTTTCTAGTGTCTGAACCTACCCTGACACCTCTCTGAGGAGTGCCAAAGCATATTAAGCTGCTATATTTGTTTTATTTCTATTTATTAAATTTAGCTTTTATTTTTTTATAATTTTTGTGCATTTTAATTTTTATCTGGGATATGATAAGAATTTTATAAATGAACATAAAATATAGTATATATCTATAAACGCTTTTGCATATTAAATTTTAAATTGTATCAAATATTTAGCATCAGTTGCGCTATATGGAACAAAATGACATGGCAGATTTGTGGATGGACATTGGCCCAAATCAGGTAAATATTTTTATATCCTACATTTTATTTCCTTTTTTAAAATTAAAATTATATATGAGTGTGTGTTTGTTAATTTTTTATGTGCTTTTTTTTTTTTAGTGTGTTCCTTTTTATCCAGATTCGCATTCTATGAAGATGTATGTTAAATACAATAATAGTGCAGTAATATCTCAACACTTTCCAATAAATAAGGCCCATTCAACTGTTTTACGTATGGATAAAGGAGTGAGTAAAGTATTTTTTCGTCTTTCATTTATTGTATATAACAAAGCTATATATTAAACCTGATTTTGCACAAAGCTTTATGGTTCACAAATATAAACCACATCATGATAGCCCAAATTTATCTTCACAAAGAATCTTCAACCTGTTATCAAGACAATCTCTATAAATAAAAGATAGATTCCACCTTTTATTCTGGTCTAAGATCTTAATGTAGACAAAAAGATTGATGGACTGTAACAGACCGAGATTTTTTTAATTTATAGAAGTTTAAATGAATCCCATTAAACAAGTAAATATAATCTGTTTTGAAATTAAACTATATATAGTCATTTTTGAAACCATTAAACTATTGCTATTCATTATTATTTAGATAATAAATAGGGTTTTGCACCAAGTTAGATAGTTCACAAATGTAAATCACATAACAGCTCGTGGTTATCTATATCAGGGATCTTTAATCTGTTGTCAAGGCAATCTCTATAATTTTATGTACGTCTATATATGGATATCAAACGCTGTTATTTATTATCTTTTAAATTTAAAGGCATATTCAGCAATCAAAGTAATACATAATACAATCAATACATTTTACTCAATCATTCAAAGCAGCTCAAATCTGTCACTTTTGGTGTTCAAAATGAAGTATCCATATGCACGTCTATATACATTAGGACACAATGTTATTAAGTAATCAGAATAGCAAACAGTCTGCAACAACTCTCTCTCTACTTTACGTAATCGCAATTCCCACACTGTTCTTTTTCAACGAGTGCTCTCCAACGAATGGTCTATTTTGCAACGAATGCCTTGCTCTGCAACGAATGCTTCTACTCTGCAACTAATGCTCTGCTCTGCAATAAATGCTTCTACTCTGCAACTAATGCTCTTCTCTGCAACTAATGCTCTTCTCTGCTGCGGTCTCTTTCAGCTACACCCGTGAACTACATTTCCACTGGACGCTGGTCATTAACCGCAAGCACTAACGCGAGATATCTCTGCTGGTGTTAAACCGATGTCTACTCCAATACTGCTACTCAACTACTGCGTGACTGCTCTCTACTGGAGTTGTCCTCTAATTGCTGCCCTGCATAGATGTTACCCAGTCTTCTATTGCTTGCTGACAACTGTAACAATTACCGTCCAATTAGGTATCGTCTCTTATCCAGAAATATTTGCAATCAGCAAATATCTCTTGGAATAGTTGATCACCATTATGTCAGTGCCTTAATTAAATTCCACAGCTATCAGCGTGCGATCTAAAACAACCTCTCGAATACATTCTAGTTTTTTCTGGAGTGCACAAACATGTCCGCCATTTTATACAAAACACTACACACAAGTCACATGATTTCTTGAGCAAATAACCATTTGATTACTTTTATTTTTTAAATCAAAATAGGCCTGTTTGTATTGACCAAACACTAAACACTAATATAGATGTCATTTTTATATAACAATGCTATATAATTATCTTTTAAACCACAAAAATATATATGAAAATAGCCCTATGCAATTAAATATGTTATGTGAATTCTAAAGTGCTCTTATTTACTATAATAATCAAATTGAGAAATTAATACCATTATTCAATTTCATTATCAGCATCAAATATTGGGGAAATGATATCATGACTGTCATAATATCTAGAATCTAACTAAATCAGTCTTCATCAGACATGGCTAATCGTACATCATTTTCCAAGTTTATATGCCGTCAAGTATATGGATAGATTGCAAAGTGTAGAATTGTTACTGAACAACCATAGACTATAATACATTTACATATGCCTAAACATTATCAAGTACATATTAATTAAAAATAACAATTAACTTTCAACTCTACTTAAGTGAAAAGTGGAGTTTATGTCTTGAATACTAAATCATCAAATGTCAAAATCTTATTACCATTATTTGATTTAAATAGTAGCAATCAATCATAGTTACTACTGTGGAAGGTTGGTCAGATTCGAGAGCTAAAGATTCCTGGATTCCAGTTTAACTCTGTCATTTTCAGGGATCTAAATTCTCAAATAATGAAGCAATCAATAATTTATTATGAAAAAACAAAGTCACGGCATGCAATATTAGATTTCGGCTAAGCCATCTTTATAAATTATGCTTAGTTGCCTACTGTTCCTCAGTCTATTAAGACAGAGGTTGATATATACACTTGTAAGATGCACAAATTTAGTTATAAAGCTTGAAACTGTTACTAAATATATTTATAATCATGGTGCATGATACCAACTTAGATTGCATATTAAATTCGGCATTATCATATAAAAGTGAAATTAATATTTTTTTTCCTAGCAGAAGATTTTTAAAAATGATTTGATTATTTGTCTTTAATGTTTTATAGTAGATGCATATTCAGTAAATGAATTGAAGCATTTTACAAGTATTTATATTAATATATAATATATCAAATAAGGAAGTAATTGATGGCTAGGCATGGATATTCAAATTGGATTTAGTTGAAATATAAATCCTACAAGCCATCTTATTTTTCATATGATTGCTATTATTTAAGTTGAATCACAGACTTAATTTTTTAATTCTGATGCTAAATAAATAATAAACTTATCTATATATTAAATTTATCAATTTATTAGATAGATATATGTAATTAGATATTTTACAATTTCACATAAATAATCACTACTTATCTCAATATAAACATTTTTTTTAATAATATAGTTTCAGCTTTGCTTTAAAATTAAATAGGTTCAAACTTTATTTCATAGGCATAGCAGACAATATAATATATTTAAAGAAACAAATTCATTTAATACTGTACTTTTTTTTTTTCAAATCTTGGTTTATTTTATATATTTTTTATTTCAATTTTTCTATAACATTTCAACTACCATATATGATCATTGTCAAGGATTATTCCTACAATATATATATAAAAAGAAATTTTAACGGTAAATACAATATTATAGTTTAAATTCTGTTGTAGCACTTTCGATTATGTGGTAATCCTCGTCAGCTTTAACTGAATTTCAATTTTTTTTTTAAAACTTAATGTTACGTATAATTCCATAAGCTGTGTATGGCCGTATTTGCAACTTGCCTATTAATATCATCTTCCTTATATTTATCAATCATAATTGCCTCTTTAATTTTTCTCTTTTTATGATTTTTTTCTTCCATTAATATTTTTATTTCACTACTATTAAATTTAAACTTATAATTACAAGTCTTTTCATGGTCAAAGAATACTGAAGCTGTATTAAATTGACTATTTATGTTATTTTAATTCGTTTATATAACAATTGATACCCCTTCAATCTTTTCTCCACAGAACATCTCAATTCACCGATATATAATTTCTGACATCGACATGAAATCAATTATTATATAATCAAATTAAAAATAATGTAAATAGTCAATTTAATACAGCTTCAGTATTCTTTGACCATGAAAAGACTTGTAATTATAAGTTTAAATTTAATAGTAGTGAAATAAAAATATTAATGGAAGAAAGAAATCATAAAAAGAGGAAAAATTATGATTGATAAATATAAGGAGGATGTTAGTAATAAGCAAGTTGCAAATACGGCCATACACAGCTTATGGAAATATACGTAACATTAAGTTTTAAAAAAAATTTGAAATTCAGTTAAAGCTGACGAGGATTACCACATAATCGAAAGCGCTACAAAAGAATTTAAACTATAATATTGTATTTACTGTTAAAATTTCTTTTTTTATATATATATAAATATTTTATAACAGGTATCGTATTTTACATTTAATATATATATATATTTACAAAGAATCTACAAACAATTTACAAAATTCCATAATAAAAAATATTTTTCACATAATTTTTATTTTAACTTCTTGTTTCTTTTACATTTTTTTTTTTTTAATTTACTTTTATACAAAATAACCTTCAATTATTATAATTCTTCTTCTATAAATAGACCAGATTTCTAACACTTTCTATTCAAAACTGGTTACAAAACTTTTCTCTTATTATACATATGCACATACATGTATATTATAATAGAATAAAAGATTATAAAAAAAACATCGCGCTATATAAAAAAATAAATGTCTTGTTTACATATGTTTAATTATAAAAATGATGTATCATAAATTCTAGAAATTTCATTGGCGTCATTCATTTACAATGTAAAAAAGTAATTTAAAGTGATCAATTAATAACTTCACGCTCTTCATTTCAAACACTTCAGATTTGCCCATACATATACGGTTGGGTCGAAAATATAGGTGGATTCATTCTATATTTTCTTAAAGACTTTATCTTGGGTTTGAAAAAGTGGGAGTATTCATTTATATAGTGACATCTGCAAAGCGCATGTGTATCAGCTTATTGGCTTATTAATATTATAGATTATAAACAAATATAGTATATAGACATCAAGATGTGTGTCATATTGGATATTATTTGTAATGGAATAAAAATTTAATACTGTAATAACATGAATAAAAAGCAGATGAAACCAACTCATTGTAATAAATATTTAAATTGTTGTTTATAGATACTTTTATATATACACATCCAGACATGTGCATTACAATATAAAAAAAATATTTCTAATTCTTAATAATTAATTTGTTTTTAAAAAATATAAAGTATATACAATAAGATATTTCAATCACTAATTTGAATTTTTATTTTTAATCTATATACCAAATTCTTCATTTTTTTTTCATCTGTCATTTATAATCTAAAAAAATATCCTAGAAGTAAAATAAAATCTGACTATTATTAAATCATATAAAAAGAAAATGGTGAAAGAAATTTTAAGGAAATATTGTATTTGACTTTTTTCATTTCAGATTTCCATTTTTCATTCTTTGTTTTTCAAACTTGTAATATTAGAAATTTTTCAAACAATTAATTAATTTAAGAAGTTATTTGTCAGTGTTTACTTTTAAATCAAGGAGAAATACTATTTCTTTTACACAATAATGTAATAGATTCTTCTTGCATTTTTTTCTGTATTTAAAATAATACATTACTGTATTAAAACAGGCAAAACTCTCTATACGTATTGCCACTCAGTGCAAGCCAGCGTAATCAATGGATGCCAGAAGGCTTGTGCAAAAAATCCCCATCCAGTGCCTACTCATTCAATATCCCCAGACTAATTTCTGGCTTGTGACCTTCATCAATGAGGAGCTGTGGGTCTGAGAACACTGCACCTAAATCTTAGGATCTAGATGTGGATTTTATGCACAAGCCTTCTGGCATCCATTGATTACTTTGGCTTCCACTGAATAGCAATGCATATAGAGAGTTTTTCCTGTTTTAATAACAGTTATAAGCAAGCATAAGAAATAATGATCATGTGATGTTTATTGACATTACTGTATTGTTTTTCTTCTATCTTTAGCAAATTTTTGGGTTCACACTTTTATATGTATGTAAAATAGATTTTATGTTTAGAAATGAGTATATTTTTCTTTACTAGAATTAATACTTTAAATAATATGCACATTATATAATTATACTACTGAAGTCTTCTATTCTAGTTTCATTCATCTATGCTTCTATATTGTAATGGTATAGATCTTAGGGGTAAATATGGGGAGAATATGGAAACATGAGAAAACAACATCATTCCCGCAGAATGGTCACAGTCATCAATGATTAATGACAGACTAAATCATCAAATATAATGAGTAAATATATATGGACATAGATACAAATGAGTCAGCATGGACTAACCTATAAGTAGTTATAACAATTATACATATAAGCTACATCACCAGTCTTACACAAGATAATAAACTCAACAATAATCAACAGTCAACCTTACGACTGGATTTTAAAAAGGTACATTATAAACAGTCTACGTATCTAGCTACTGCCAAACTCAGAATCAGAATATAACACAATACTCTGGATACACATAATCTAAGGACTAATCTATCACATAATAGTTTTTTTTATTTTTGCTTCATTAAGATTTTGTATTTATCATCCATATATTATTTTATTTGAGCTTTCTTGTACATAGTCCGAAACATTCTCAGATTTAGAATCTTATATTCTATCATTGGTACATTCTTTGGGTTTTTCGTCTTCATGTGCCACTTCAAAGTTTTCATCCATTTTTTTTAAGCCCTTTTTCATGTCTCTGTTGCATTTTTTTCCAGAAATTTATGTATTTCATCAAACTTTTGTAGAATTTCTTTAAGTTTCTTTATAAAAGCATATAGAATTTCACTATTAAATGTATCTGATTTTTGTTCTAAAGGCTTTTGTATTGATGGAATAGTTTCTTGCACAATCGGCTCTGATTCCATTGGCTGCACTGGCTTTTGTGTTGATGGATCCATGTTTAATTCTGCTTCCATCCTTTTTGTTTTTGAATGTATATCATTTATATATAAAACTAAATGTTTTATTTTTTTTCTCTCTTGTTGAATCCTTTTTGCAGATTTACAAACTTAAAATTTGTTTTAATTTATATATTGTCATTAAATAAACACACACCAGTCTCAACCCTTTGTATACAATCTCCAGAAAAAAGTGATATATCTCTGCCTAAATATTTATTTATATATATGTATTTTATATATATTGCTGATTATTAAATATTACCTTGCCAACATATATACAACTTGCTGCTTTTATAAAATATTAGTACGTACAATTTTTTCAATTTTATTTAAACACTAATCTTATTTTTTAATCCAAATATTTATTGTATTTTACTTATTATACACAACATTATGCCAAATTTATTTATGCTTTAATATCCAATACATTACATGATTATACAGAAGCAAAAAGAAAGGGGTGTTTAAGCCATAATGTTGGTTTCATAAATATGTATTGTACAAGAGTAAAATTTAAGCAGAATAAAGGGATGTTCATGCTGTATGTTGGATGCCAATACACATTTTTCTAGAGAAAATTGTATGTGAAGGGTTGAGACTAATACATTTACTTAATAGTAACAAATAAATTAAAACATTTAATTGTATTTATTTGTTGGACTATATCCATTATCTAATATTAAGTATTGAATGTCTAGAAAAATTTAACTTTATTTAAATTTCCAAATTACATTCAACTGTTAGTAATAGCACACAGGTTAGTATATGCCCAGGACATTTTTAGAAGTACTATTCTTTTCAGGTGTTGCTGGCCTGACCAGTGACAGCTAGCATAAGAATCTAACCTTGGTTAGAGCATTACCTTATTAAGTATCCAAGAATCTAAAAATCCAGGTTCAATTTCCATGCTAATGCTGTCACTGGACAGGCCAGAAACATTTGAAGAAGAGAGAAGAATGCCTTTCAAAGCATTGTGTGCATATACTAACTTATGTGCTATTACTAATAGTTGAATGTAATTTGAAAATTTAAGTAAAGTTAAATTTTTCTAAAGACATTCAATACTTAATATTGGATGATGGAAATAGTCCAAAAAATAAGTGCAACTAAAATACTATCATCACAAACCATCAGGAAAACACAAACATATTTAAGTTTGTAAAAAAGGAATCAACAAGAAAGAAGAAAATTATAGAACATTTAGTTTTATATATGTATAATAACACATTCAAAAACAAAAAAAAATGGAAGCAGAATTAAACATGGATCCATCAACACAAAAGCCAAATATGGTCAATGGAATCAGGGCCAATTGTGCAATAAGCTATTCCGACAGTACAAGTACCTTTAGAACAAAAGCCAGATACATTTAATAGTGAAATGATTAAAACAGGCAAAACTCTCCCTACAGTAGTGCCACTCAGTGCCAACCAGAGTAATCAATGGATGCCAGAAGGCTTGTGCATAAAATCCCTATCTAGTGCCTACTCATTCATTATCTTTGGTGATTTAGTCTCTCATGCCAATCATTGATGATTGTGACCATTCTGTGGGAATGATGTTAGTTTATCATTTCCCCATATTCTTTCCATATTTATCCTTTTGATTCATATTATTACAAAGTAAATTTATAAAATATTACCAAATGCATAAACTAATCATTTCAATTTTTTTAGGCAGTTTACTCAAATGACATGTGTATAAGCACATATGCATGCAAATGGCAGTGTGTATATTTTTTTTAGGCAGTTCATACATGTTTTCAATAAACACTTTTTTTTTCTCCAGCATTTGTAGCATAATCATTGTTACAGCTACAATACATATATAAAATAGCTGTAACAACATATGCAATGCTATGTAATCAGTTTGTATCTGTGTGTATATATATATAGGTAAAATAGATTGCTTTACAGTTTGTGTTGGTTAAGATGAATGTTGGCCTTCAATTCAGAGTTAGCTTCTGTAACGTTATTTTTTAAGATACAGCAAGTGGTATTTGTTACCCATACTTTGGGTTATGGGTAACCAGAGAGAACTTCATGCATACTTTTCTGGGAGCCTCACAATTGACTAGCATGAAGATGATTAGCAACTGTCCCTGTCTTTTATTTAGTCATCACAGTATTTGTAGTATATATTATGGAATGTATCAGAGTAATAAGCAGGATTAAAATTGAATATTGTTTTTAATTAATAAAACTAAAATTATAACTGCATTTCTGTCATTTCTATTTATCTTATATGCATTAAAATAAAAATATGTTCAAAAAATAATTACTTGTTTAAAATTTTTCCATAATCCTTTAAACTAGAAACATATTGGAAATTTTTTTTTAAACCACTAAATTATCACATGATCACCATCTCATGCTAGCACATAACTGTTAGTAAACAGGCAAAAACTCTATATATAGTAGTGCCACCTTGTGCTATCCACAGTAATCAATGGATGCCAGTGCTGGAGTTTTGCATTAGATCCTAAGATCTAGGTGCAGTGCTCTCAGATCCAAGGCTCCTCACTGATGAAGGCCACAAGCCAGAAACTAGTCTGGGGATATTGGATGAGTAGGCACTAGATAGGGATTTTATGCACAAGCCTTCTGGCATCCATTGATTACTCTGGTTAGCACAAGATGGCACTATTATATGGAGAGTTTTTGCCTGTTTAAAAATTTTTTTAATTATATGTTTCTTAAAAAATATCCTTATTTAGGCAAAAATAGTTTTCTTTCTTCATTACTTAAAAAATTAGACTTTTGTCAGAATTAAAAAAAAAGAAAGAATTAAATAATATGCCTGTTTTATAAAAGGAGACAGGGACCGGCAGATTTATTTATTTTTGAATAATTTATAATATTTTAAAAATATTAAAATTGTTATTCTTCAATTAATTCATTCTGTGTGTAATGTTTGGCTGTATTTATATTTTTTTGGTGACTCATTCACTGTATTATGTGCCAGGAAACCATCTATCCTCAATATATATATATTCATAAATATTAGAAAACTAGTGTTTTTAATTAACTATAATTTCTGAATTGATTTTTATTTCAGAGTGCTTTGGTAGTACAAGTGTCAGGTGGAATAACTGTGCCTATAACAATCATATTTTTGCCCTACAATCATGGTGATGGGCCTGTTCGAGTAGAAAATCTTTGTGAGGACATTTTTATTAAAATTCATCAAAAGTAAGAAGTTTGTTATACTATTTAAAAGAAGAAATTTATTATTATTTAATTTATGTAATTATAAAAATGTAATATTTTCAAATATGATCATTACAGCATTTAATGTTTTTTGAAATTATACCACCAATTAATTATGCCCTAAGTTATTTCTTGAAATTTTGTATTGTATTTAAGATAAAATATTTTAATTCCTCGTATATTCAATTATTATTATTTTTAAAACTTAAGTTTTTCATTATGGTATTCTTTATTATATCCATAACTAGTCAACAAAACATGTTGAAGCATGTTCAATTGATTTTTATAGACAGGCCTCTATCTATACATGTTTGTCTCAGATCTCCCATCACTAAAGTATATATATCTTACAAAAATAAATGTCTATCCTCTTTATATTAATCTCTTTTTTTTGAGAAGTAATCCCATTATTTATATATTTTTAGCTGCTATCTTTAAATTATATATGATTATTCAGGAAAACTCACAATGCATTATCAATCTATATGTTTCAAAGATTTTTTAAAGAATATAAAATATCACTGTAACTTCTACTTTTACTAAGTCAAGTAGATTCATGGACATGCAATAGCCTTCTCCTTCCACAGACTCACCATTTATATTTTCTGTAACCCACTGTTCATAAAATATTAAATAATAGGGAAAAAAAATCTTAAATTTGAATTTATAAATTTCATGGGCATGCTCTTTATGAGTGCTGGCATGGATTATGTCTTTTCTCAGCTATTTCCTCATCTTAATCACTCTATGTATACTCAGCTTTCATTCACTCATGTGATTGCAATAATACTGTCTTGATTTATTATTATGTATTCTATTTTTTATTAATGTCTTAATTTGTTACCGTGTACATTTTAAAAATCAAATAGCATCTTAGATGTGTGAGTGTAATGTGATGGGAAATGGTTTATCCATGCTCTCTGGCATTTACTATACGATTATAGGTTGATTTCTATAATAAGAATCTCATGTGCAATATACATATTATATTTCCACTTACCCAAAATTCAATTTACTTAACTATGATCATGTATACTGCCTATCAACCTGTCATTCATTGAATAATTGTCTTCAAATTCAGCCCCATTTTCACATTGTCAGTCACAATCATTTATTGGTGTATGTTGAACTCATGGTTTTTTATAATGAAAGCTTCATTTATTTTATTGAAGTAATTTAAAATCTATTCAGCCAGGACAAACTTCAATGCATTGACATTCTATCATTGAAGATGACACATCTTTTTAAATTTGTTCATAAAATATGAATCATTACTACCTAGTGGAGAACATGAATATTATGGATAGCAATAAACATTAACCTCAAACATCCATGCCTATAATGTGGAAATGAGCTATACAAAAGAATGTGCCATTCACTTTAAGACAAGTTTAGTTAATGTTGTATTTATTATTGTTAAAGCAAAAAAAAATATTTTGAACAAAACCATGTCTATACAAGACCATTCTAGAATATCAGATACAAAAATCTGCGTTTGAACTAACTGGACAAATAGCTTTATTTTAATTTGATCATTTGTGTGATTTTGGGTAATAGTTGTCCGGACAAAGATTAATAAGAAAGGATATATATATATTGTATTGTATTCCACTATGATGGATTGAATGGTGTGGATAAAAAACAACAATTTGTAATTGGATGAGCAATAAAGTTATATGATCAGCAATATTTATTATTTTTAACAGATAAAGTTAGTAATATATAAATATAAGACAAAGTATAACTTCATCTAAATTCTCTTCCAAAAGAGTGAGATTAATTCTGCTGTGAATGCCACTTTTTATAAATTAAATTACCTCTATGAAATTAATCAATAATGATAAATGAAAATTAAACAATTAAAGCTAAAAAAAAAAATCAGTCTTTATTAAAACAAGCTGTAAATCCTCTATGGTTTAGATTATTATATTAGCATGTCATTTATATAACAGTGATGGAATTTATTTTTATTTACTAAGTTTTATATTATGTTTGAAGATGAAAGTATAACATACTACTGTAAATCAATCATAACTATATTAGAATTAAAATATTAGTACAATATTATATCTAGAAATAATCTTTTAGTATGTTTTTGTCAAATATATTTCTAAACCTATATACAATCTCTTATCTAAATTTTATATATATGCTGATTCAAAAAAATTTTTTTAATTATATTTCAATTTTTATTTTACCAGGTCCCAAGGACAGGTGACTTTGCTTAATCCTAACCAGTCTGTGTTGTATACATGGGATGATCCTTGTAGTGAGAGGACCCTACTCTGGAATGTTTACAATAGGAAAAAACCAGGATATCCAGCTTTCATTAACAAGGTAATTAATATATATATGTATATATAAAAATCAAGTTATGCACTGCTAAATGATTTGTAATAATTGGATTATTAAAAGCTCCAAGTGCTAGTTGCATTAATGCAATATTCTATGGTGTCAAAACAATCTACAACAAAATAATATTTTAAAAAAAATTTCTTTAAAATAATAATTTTATGTAAATAGCCCACTAAAAAGCAGAAAAATTATGAAGTAATAATCCATTTCATAAAAGCATTTGAGGCTTAAATAAATCATAAAAATCAAAGTCTTTCTCAAATGATTTTATGAAACGGGTTAATACTTTGTTATTTATTCTACTTTTTAGTGGGCTATTTACATAAATGCATTGTTTTAAAAAATCTTTTTTTTAATATTTTATTTTTTAGTTATAAATAAAACATAAATTCAATTTTTATGTTTCTTGTTCTTTCCACAAGAGAGAACCTGCTGATGCAAAAAGCAAAATTAAAATGCTCAGTAGATTACAATTTATGGATAGTAAGAGAATAGCCAAAATAGTATTTAATTGGCTTATAAGTAAAGGACATGCAACAAGATGGGTGAGAAAGATAGTACAGTATGCAGAAGATTTGGATAAAGACTTTATGTCAGTATTCTTGTACAAAAGGTGGGATGATTGTGTTAGGAGGATTGTTGAGTGTTATAGTGACAAAGAATGGGATAGAAGAATAGATGCATTAATAAAAAATAGGATGTTGAAGAGATAGAGAAACAATATTGGATGTGAATTAATTTATGAGAATAGCAAGTAAAGTAGTTTACTGTTTAAAGCTCAAACAAGATTGTTAGCAACAAAGGAATATACACATATATTGGAAAATGTCGGTGATTTAGTCTGTAACTTATGTAAGGAAGGCATGGAAATATTAGGTATCAGCTAATTGAATGTAAAATTTTAGAAACAGAAAGAGTACAAATGATGAAGTCGTGGGAGAATATAAACAAAGTGATTATATTGAAAGTGGGTTCTTAGTTTTTATGCTGGGTTTGGAAAAAGATATGGGAGGTCTAGATATAAAGGCCATAAAGTGGACAAAGGTGATGATGTGGAAATGGGATGGAACAGAATAGAAAAGAATATGGGAAAAACTTAGGATGGAGAATGGAAAGGGAAGGCGGCTAAAAGGTTTCTTTGGGTATAGTGGTTGAGAGATTCTTGACTTCGATAATGGAAAAGTCATATCACATCAGTTGTATTCATTTTGATTTTGGAAATGAAAAACAAAACATATAATTCTCTAACCTTTTTTAATAAATTTATTATTTTTTTCACAAAATATTTATGAAATATTATTTGAAAAGAATAATTCAGATTTTAATAGGAAATAATTACGTTTAATTAATTGAGTAAATCAATATTAACAAAATTTTGGTCTACAAATATTAAGGACCTTTCCTGGAAAAGTAAGGTTGTGAGTTTGCATTTTAAATTGAACAGATTTTTTTTTCATTGTTAAAAATTCAAAAATTTGAACATCCTGATAGAAACAGACAAGGCAAGTTAATATAAAAGCATTTAAAGTAGATCAATTGCTGTCTATAAACCATGATCTTCAATGAATATCAGATTAGATTATGATTACTATAAATTTGAAATCAATGAGAATGTGCAAACAGCCTCTATGAGACTGGATATAAATTAGACTGATAAGTAGAGTTAATCTCTGCGCATTTTAATAATCTTGAAACATCGATCAAATAGAAAATATATTAAGTTCAAAAATTTATTTAGTGCTAAATAATAGGTAATAATTGGAGTGATATAATTCTAAGAGTCAGCTATAGTAATGCAATATCTTCTAGTATCAAAGCGAGCAGATGAAAATAAAATTGATATCTTTCTGCTGTCCATGATCTTATATTATTAGCAGTTTGTACAATTACTTTTAGGATGCACATCAAACTAATAAAAGGGCTCACATATTTTATATTTACAAGGAAAAATTAAACAATGCTCATAATATCAAGTATATAAAATTCAAATTATACAAACTAAATAACAAGTTTGTCTGCTTTGTAAGTTACTTTTTAATTCAAGGGGGCATTACATTAATACTTCATAGTTCTAATTATTGCATATTTTTGAACACTGTATAAATTGAATATTATATATTTGATATTTGGATAGTTTTTTTTACAAGGTTATTAAAATGAATAGAAATTAATTCTGTTTTGTGACTAAATTATCAACAATTTGAATAGAATTGCATGGACAACTTTCTTTAAATAGCCCATAGTAGGCAAATGCCTCTTGCAGTCCCTCATAAAAGAACTGTGATGAAATAGGCAGTACTAAAGAAACTTTTCAATTACTGAGTGATGCCTTGAGTACTTTTCTTAGTTGTTGCTGATATAATTTTTAATTACTTTTTCTAGTTTAAATACTTTATAAAAATATTAATGAAGTATTTAGTTTTTAAATTGGAGTACGTATGTGTATGTGACTTATATATTTGTTTAACATTGAATCATTTATATCTGATTAAAATGGAATAATATTAATTGATTTATTAATGATGGACTATTTTGCATTATTAGACATGCATGTGTGTGTGTAAACATATGTGTTTATTTAATGTCATTGATAATTTACACATCTGCAAACTGCAATTTAAATACTATTATATGTACAGCTAAATATATTGAAATGTTTTCAAATGTTTGTAAATATTTAAAATCAGAATGATTTATTTGTGTTATAATTTACTGGACCTTTATTATTATTATTATTATTATTATTATTATTATTATTATTATTATTATTATTATTATTATTATTATTATTATTATTATTATTATTATTATTATTATTATTATTATTATTATTATTATTATTATTATTATTATTATTATTATTATTATTATTATTATTATTATTATTATTATTATTATTATTATTATTATTATTATTATTATTATTATTATTATTATTATTATTATTATTATTATTATTATTATTATTATTATTATTATTATTATTATTATTATTATTATTATTATTATTATTATTATTATTATTATTATTATTATTATTATTATTATTATTATTATTATTATTATTATTATTATTATTATTATTATTATTATTATTATTATTATTATTATTATTATTATTATTATTATTATTATTATTATTATTATTATTATTATTATTATTATTATTATTATTATTATTATTATTATTATTATTATTATTATTATTATTATTATTATTATTATTATTATTATTATTATTATTATTATTATTATTATTATTATTATTATTATTATTATTATTATTATTATTATTATTATTATTATTATTATTATTATTATTATTATTATTATTATTATTATTATTATTATTATTATTATTATTATTATTATTATTATTATTATTATTATTATTATTATTATTATTATTATTATTATTATTATTATTATTATTATTATTATTATTATTATTATTATTATTATTATTATTATTATTATTATTATTATTATTATTATTATTATTATTATTATTATTATTATTATTATTATTATTATTATTATTATTATTATTATTATTATTATTATTATTATTATTATTATTATTATTATTATTATTATTATTATTATTATTATTTATCCAAGGCATTTGATAAAGTGGATCATTCCAGGTTGCTTTTCAAAATGTATAAATTAGGTTTTTCCTATAATTTGATTGCATGGTTTGAATCTTTTATTAAGAAGAGAACAGCTTATGTAAAAGTTTAAGAATAATTCTTCTAATCCATATTATTGTAATATAGGAGTACCTCAGGGCAGTATCCTTGCACCATTATTGTTTAACATTTATATTGATGATTTGGGAGAGAGTTTAGAATTTTCGCATATTTTATGTTATGCAGATGATTGTAAAATTTTTAGGAATATAAACTCAATTAATGATTGCATATTATTACAAAAAGATATCAATAGCTTTGTGAAATGGTGTAGAGATAATAAAATGGATATTAATATGGATAAGTGTTCAACAGTTTCTTATTCCAAAAAATCTGAAATGATAATTTGTCCTTATTATATTGAAGATCATAATATAAAGTTTGTTGATACTCAGAAAGACCTTGGAATTATTTTTGCAAGCAATGGATCATTTCATCATCATATTGAAAATGTAGTAAATAAGGCTTTTAAAATTATGGGTGCAATTTTAAGGCATGGTAGACAAGTTAGTAGTTTTACAAAATATAAATTGTTTCTCTCTTTGGTTTTGCCAATTTTAGAATATGGATCTGTCGTTTGGAATCCCAGTTCCAAACGAGATATTATCAAAATTCAATTGGTTTATGACAAATTTTCTAAGTACATTAAATTAAAAGACCATTATCTATCCCTATCCATTAGAAGAAAAATGAGAGATCTTAAAATTTTATATAATCTTGTGAATCAAAAAATTATATTAACTAACAAAATTTCAAATATTGCGTTTAATAATTGTTTACATAAAACACGTACATTTACTTTATTTTATATTAAGGTTTGTCGCTCTAACATATTAAAATTTTCACCTTTGCTTCGTTTGCCTAATACCTATAATCATGATTTTATTAATGAAAATATTTTTTCTTTAGTCTTTAAAAAATTTGTTACTTATCTTGTAAAAAAGTATGGCATATAATTATATTATTTTCATCATTTTTACTCATTTATGTATATTATTTATGTATATTATTGTATAGTTATTATAGTGCAATTCTGTAATTGGCTTAATGCTGTAGTTTTGTACGATAAATAAATTGAATTGAATTGAATTGAATTATTATTATTATTATTATTATTATTATTATTATTATTATTATTATTATTATTATTATTATTATTATTATTATTATTATTATTATTATTATTATTATTATTATTATTATTATTATTATTATTATTATTATTATTATTATTATTATTATTATTATTATTATTATTATTATTATTATTATTATTATTATTATTATTATTATTATTATTATTATTATTATTATTATTATTATTATTATTATTATTATTATTATTATTATTATTATTATTATTATTATTATTATTATTATTATTATTATTATTATTATTATTATTATTATTATTATTATTATTATTATTATTATTATTATTATTATTATTATTATTATTATTATTATTATTATTATTATTATTATTATTATTATTATTATTATTATTATTATTATTATTATTATTATTATTATTATTATTATTATTATTATTATTATTATTATTATTATTATTATTATTATTATTATTATTATTATTATTATTATTATTATTATTATTATTATTATTATTATTATTATTATTATTATTATTATTATTATTATTATTATTATTATTATTATTATTATTATTATTATTATTATTATTATTATTATTTCTTCTTCTAATCAATAAATGTGTTGATCACTATATTAAGTTATTCCAGTGAAGTTATTTAATACTATAATTGGTTAAGTTTTATTTATTTGTATTTTCTCTTGTTCATAGTCTCATTGATCATAGTTTTTGTGATCCCAAAGTAAGTTCAGACATAATGCTATGAGTGCATGAATATGTGTTTGAACATAGGTAATAATTTTCTTTAGAACTATGTAAATGATACTAAGATTAAAAAAAATACCTTTAAAGTCCACTCATTTAGATTTTATGATGATTGTCGAGTTTATTGATGACCATTACTCTCAAGATACCAGATGATTCAGAGCATTGATGATGATCAGCATTAATTCAATGATACCAATAATTTTTTTAATATGTTTATTAGAAGGAATTTGAACCCAGATTTTCAAATTCTCTTCAGTCATCCATTCCCTCTTATACAATTGATACACATGATCACATACATGTGATTATATATATATTTGGGAGATGATAATCCGGACTAACTGATGAGTGCTGGTTCATGAAATACATATATTGGAAACCATTTATCTTTTTTACATGTGTGTGATCATGTGTATCAGTTGTATAGGATGGAATGGATGACCTAAGGGAGCTTCCCAAAGTCTGGTTTCAAATCCACTCTAGTTACATCTAGTTTAAGTATATATACTACATTGTATTTAAATATTAAGCTTGTTATTGTAATTATTTTAGCAATTAAGTATGTGAATACACATGAAACATTGCTTGCTTTTATAATGTCATGCCCTAAATTTGACATTGGTTAAATGATAATTAGCCAAAGAATGATTGTTGATTCTTGATGATTATTGCTGATGATACTATTATTGTTTATAACTACTTACATTGACTTCTGATGCTAATTCTTTACTCTCAACAATAAAGCAATTCAATTATTTATTTTTATTTATTGATTTACCCATTAAACATCACATGATTACCATCTCTTATGCTAGCACATAACCGTTATTAAACAGGCAAAACTCTCCATACAGTAGTGTCAACCAGAGTAATCAATGGATGCCAAAAGGCTTGTGCATAAAATTCCCATCTAGGGCCATCCAATATCCCCAGACTAGTTTCTGTCTTGTGGCCTTTGTCAGTGAGGAGCCTTGGATTTGAGAGCACTGCACCTAGATCTTAAGATCTAGGTGCAGTGCTCTCAGATCCAAGGCTCCTCACTGACAAAGGCCACAAGCCAGAAACTAGTCTGGGGATATTGGATGAGTAGGCACTACATGGGGATTTTATGCATAAGCCTTCTGACATCCATTGATTACTCTGATTGGCACAGGATGGCACTACTGTATAGAGAGTTTTGCCTGATTTACCCATTAATATTAATATATAAAATTTTTTACTATTACTTTACAGCAATGTCAGTCTCTATATTTTTACTATTCATTTTTACTTTATAGGATGGTTATGGCCAGCAAAAGGTTACAGTTCAGTATTTAAAGACTCCAGCTATAGGGGGCATCATTAGTAATAGAAGTAATACTGGTTCTATCAGTAGCAGTGATGATGGTAAGATTAAAAAAAAAAAGTTGTTGTTTTTATTATGTGTCATTTGATGTGAAACTTATAATTACTCTTTGAGCTCTTTATATAGTTGATTCTAAGGAATTTAAGAAAATTACAAGTGTTTAATATTAAAAATTTATAATTAAAAACTAAGTAGGAAAAATGAAATTAAATATATGATGTGTTTGAACATAGACGCAAAAGAGATTTGTCATGACTAATAATGAGATGATGTTCATAGGATGGCAAAAGTATGCAGTATGTTTCTGAACTAGCCAAAATAAATACCACAATTTGTTAAGCTGATCTCAATAAAATTAATCTAATCTACTCCAATGAACTAAACTTGACTATATATTAACCTTGCTTTGTGTGTGTGATTATATTTGTTGTCATCATCATTTTTACCCATTATTAATCAATTATATAATGCAGTTTAATCCTTTTTTTCATCTGTGACTTCTGTATGTCATTCCAGCAAACTTGCTTATCTTCTCCATCCAATTAATGTGGATTTGTTTTTAGATTTTATAATCTCTTGGGAGACAATTTAAGTCTTCAGATGACTTTATTGTCTAGCTCAGCATCATTTCAGCCTTTTAATTGTTTCAATGACTTCAATAATATCTGCTTTTCATTATATGTATTATACTTTTGTTCTCTTTTTGTTAG
Organism: Epiperipatus broadwayi; assembly: GCA_028023455.1. Classification (NCBI taxonomy): domain Eukaryota; kingdom Metazoa; phylum Onychophora; class Udeonychophora; order Euonychophora; family Peripatidae; genus Epiperipatus; species Epiperipatus broadwayi. The sequence continues at coordinate 15,422 of JAQFVV010001428.1, read as the reverse complement.
TCTTAACATTCATCTTTCTATACTTTTTGTGTGGATTGAAGTCTCAGTTATTTTTCTATTAAGTTTCCAAATCTCACATTCATGTGTAATACCTAATAAAACATATTTATTTAAAAAATACTTTTATTTTCAAGCATGTTCACAGATTTCATTCTAATATTATTTTTATTAAAAATTTCTACGTTTAGTTTCATTCATTAAGTTCCCATCTGTATTAATAATCTGACCAAGGTATTTATAGTTATTAGTCTCTTCTAATTCATTATTATCAATCGTTATTTTTTTTTTTTTAAAGTCCATTAAACATTACTTAGTTTTTTCTAGCCTATATCTTCACTCCTACTTTCTTGCTTTTATATAATAATTGTTGTAATAATTTTTGAAGTATCACTATTTGTAAAACAATCATTTTATTTGCAAAATCTAGACGGTTTAATTAAAATCCTGCTATGTCCTGATAGTCACTAAGACCAGTCAGGTAGCGATTAAAAAAATAGTATACTTAGACATATTATAAATCACAATATTTATTAACAAGAATAACAATGACATAAGACCATAAGAGTAAACATTCAGATTATATAACTACAATTTATCCTCAAGTGGAAATATCTTATTTCCAAGAATAAATCAAATTTGCATATGTGTTACTATCAGGAAAAATATTTATAATTCTTTTAATATACAACTCATTTTAGCTGTTAAAAGTCTTTAACAGACAAAAACTATTTCGTACTAAAATAACCTTTTATAGTTTTTCATTTACACACCTTCTTAATTTATAAAACAAATTAAGCGTATGTCACGCTTGAATGTGAAGCTATAATAAAATACAGGAATTAATATACGCTAAGCGCTTTCGAGGTCCTTTACCTCATATTCATAGCGGTGCTGTGAGCTGCGAAAGTAAAAATGGGGCGGGAGAAGTTGTATGCAAAGCATATGCAAATGGACTAAATAGTCCAGCGTTTAGAGATGTCGAAGCATGTGTCACGTCTATTGATTGAGTTGTTATTGTTGTTGATGTAGTACGCTTCTCTGATCTTCCGCTTAATGTCGTTTTTCTCGATACAGACTATTTTAGGGTGGGAAGGTTCAAATAAATGTCCAGTCTTCTTGGAGTGTTCCAAAAATGTTGATGAGTTATCGTTGTTTTTCATAGCTCTATTATATGTGTATCTGTGTTGTGCTGTCCGGGTGGTTGTGCCTGCCTTGGTTTCTCAAAAATAAATGGCGCGGCAACCGGGTTGTGGGCAAGTGATGCTGTAAACGACATGGGGGGTCTGAGAAGGTTCTATTTTGTCCTTGGAGTTATTGATGAGACGGTTAGTGCAAGGGGGTGTATGAAAGATGATTTTAAATTTATTGTCCAAAATCTTGATTAGTTGGTGGGAGATTTTAGGTATGTGGGGAAGAGTGATATATGGAAGTTTAATATTGTTTTTATTAATGGTGATTTTTGTATGAAACTGCTTGATTTTGTTGTTGATAGTGTGGAGTTTATAGCCTGCCTGTAGTAGATCTTTGGTATAGAGATGTATGTTGTTCTTTCGATCTGCTTCAAACTTGCACAGCTGCATGTTTCTGTGTAGGAATGCTTGTAGTCCTGCTAATTTGTGGGAGTTAGGAACGTTAGAATGTGGATGTATGAAGCCTCTGATTTCAAAAGGCTTTATAATCATTGAATAATTTATACATGGTTCATCGCGCATTAACTTAAGATCCAGATAATTTAGGCTTTGGGATGCATCCTCAGATGTGGAATTAATGGTTAGCTTAGTGCTGTGCGTTAGTTCTTGTATAATATTGTTTGTGGTGTGCTGATTGGCTAGAATAAATATGTCGTCTACGTACCGGATGTATAAAATGTGGGGGTTATCAGCTTGGTATTTAGGCACTATTAGTTTTTCGTAGTAATTAAGAAAAATGCTAGTTATGATTCCGCTGAGGGGGAGGCCCATCGGCCATCCGCTTTTCATATTGTACCAAGCGTGCTCAAATGTTGTGTATATATGCTTATCCATCCAAGTTAAAAATGTAATGATGAAATTAATGCGTTCAGATGACATTGTATTGGTGAGTTCTTGTTGGATAATGTGAATAGATTGTTTTCTGTCCACGGATCCATACAACTCTTTGACATCAAAGGAGGTCATTCGGAAGTTGTTACAGATCGTGGCTTTTTTGATTTTCTCTACAACCTGAAAGGATGAATTAATGCAAATAATTTATACTTTAATTTCATGATCATAATCTCTATTAAAGGTTAAGGTTTGATAAATTTCTCTTTATTTACACTTTCTTTAGAAAACCTTTTATCTAACCATAAGTGCTTTTTTTTTCTTTCAGATTAACATTTATAACAATTCAAGCCCTCTCAGTCTTGTTATTGCATAGTAGTTACAACTTTGTATAATTTATGTTAACGTTCTGATTTACAATTATTCATTCGTAAACAAATTTCATATGAAAATATAAAATTATTAGATCAAATAATTGTAGAAATATTATAAAATGAATTTCATATGTATATGTTTTGTCTTCAGTGGTAATATCAAATATATATATATATAAATTTATAGAAATGTTTTTATTCACATAAATGCATTAAAAAATAACAAATATACTAAAAGTAAAAAAATCTTCCTCAAATAAAATGAGGTATGGTCATGTTTAGAAATTGTATCAATGCCAGTCTATGTTTTCAGATAACTTACAACTAATGTCACTTGACAATATAAAAAAAAATAATAATTAGTTGCAAATAATTTGCATTGATGTCAATATTTTATAAAAACTGAAACAAATGTATCTTTTCCTTTTAATGTAATTTTCAGCTTTTAGTACATTTATGTCAATAAACCCATTTCTTTAAAATATATATGCCCCCTTCCCCCTTTAATTTTTAGGTTTATGTAGTTCCAGAATTATGAAATGAAGAAAGTTTGGATACAATTTAATATCTAGATTGAATTACTGTAAAAAAGAAGTAAATCCTGTATAAAATTACATTTTAAAATATTTTAGCTATTTTTTTTTTTTGCTAAAGTTATTTGCAAATTGTAAAAAATGTCTTTTCATTGGAAATACATATGTATGCCAAGTTTCAACTAGATCAGAAATTGGGAAGTGGGTAAAAATTAAGTTACAAGATTTCTCAGATAGACAGGTGTGCTGAAAAGTAGAATAAGTTAAATAAAAGATATAAAGCTCATGAAAACTTTATATATGTATCTATAAATATTTAAATCAGATCATCATTTAGTTAAAAATCATTTACAATCAGGGATATAAACATTTATTTTTATAATATATAAAACAAGGCTTTACATGTGCATGGGTGTGTATATGAGTTAAGTATATTTTAGTGGTTTAAAAACTATCATCTACAATCAATTCAAGCCTTTATGGTACACTAGTTGGTATTAAGATACAGAAAAATAATGAATTTTTATTTAACGATGTAAAATTGGCTCTGAAGAAGACTGCAGGACAGTAAAAATGTAAGATTGTGTATGCATATAGGTACAATAAAAGATTTTTGCTAAAAAGTGTTCAAAGTAGTGGATAAATTGCATTTATATATGATATTATAGCAAAATAAAGGAAATGGTGAATTTGTTAATATTTTCTTATTTATTTATTATTCAATATCACTTTAATTTAATAGCATGTGACTCTCTGTTACTTGAATTTATAAAGTAATTATCAAATGAAATATATTATAGATACAAGTGATGGTGAAAAAGATTCTTTACCATTACTTCGGCGTACTCGAAAAGATAAAGTTATTATATTCTGGGTTTCTTATTTGGACAATATGCAACGGGTTTTGTTGTTTACTCAAGACGAGCGTGTAGCTAAGGCTGCTAGAAAAGTAAGTTGCTGATGCTATAAGCACAAATTTGTAGTTCTTTTCCTTTCTAATTTTAACAATATTTGTTTGTGGAATGAATATTTTCTCTTCTGAAAAATGTAAATTCTTAATAGTCTATTTATTGAATTACATTATTTCATGTAAATACATTTAAGTATGCTTATTTGTTATGTAAAGTTTGCAATTGCATTAGATTTTTCAATGAAGTTATATTAATTTTTAATTTAAGTCATAAAATTTTCAATAAATAATGTAAAATATTTTTATCACATTTTCATATTTGTAAAATCAAATTGTACCGCTTTAGAAATAATAATGCAAGACTTGTAATTATATTTATTGAATTAACATTATATGTATCCATAAATTTCATGAATGGTTTAATGAAGTGATCAAGTGTCAGAATCTAGAGCATAAAATACTTGGATTAATTCCATTGTCACTCAAGGATCAAATGACCTTCAGGCACAGTGTAGATAAAATAATTTTCACTTGCTAATAGTCTCAGTTTTTTATTAGTCATTTATTTTTATGTTAGTATAAATTAAGAGTCAAGATTTCAGATAAGAATTGAGAGAAATCTGTGATATTTCAAAATTCAGTATCAAACCATCAACAACTCATTTAAGAACTTGAGTACTAACCAAAAGTGAATTTGACTTTTGGTTAAAGAATAGATTTGACAATCCCTAATATTATCTTGGCTTACCCAACCAGTTTTAATTGGTTGTTGGTTGCCTATGGAAATATGGCTGCAAATTTTAACTATATTTTAAAAATAAAAAATCCCACTTATTACAATATTTTACCATATATCCCTATAAATAAATAATCAATCAAAACGAGATTGGAATAAACAACTATTAATAACTATATTATAATATTTGTCAAACCGACTTTTGACCATTATAGTAAATCATAATACATATATATTTGTAAAATCATAAATAACACAAGTCATTTTTATTTAAGACTGCATTCACATAGTTATTAATGGTAAAATATTCTAAAATATAATAAATATTCAACAAAATATTTATTTCTTAAATCACTAAACATATGACCACCATTTTCTACGCTTACACAAGCTGTTAAAACAGTAACAAACTCCATACAGCAGTGCCATTTAGTGCAAGCCATAATAATCAATAAATGCAAGAAGGTTTGTGCATAAAATCCCTATACGGGGCCCACTCATCCAAAATCCCCAGACTAGTTTATTTTTTAACAACTTGTTTTAAGTGTAGAAAATGGTGGGAATGTGATGTTTAGTGGCTTAATACCAATCCTGTTCATTGGATAGTGGTGATTATTATTATTAAAGAACCAAAGACACCAAAATGTATAGATACTCAAATTGGTTCAGATCTGTATGATTATACAAGTAAATGTTGATTGAATCATTATTTGTGTTTTTATTTTGGATTCATAGCTTTATAATTAATGAAAAATATAAAATGTGTCAAGCGTTGTTAGCCGAGAGGTCATCGTACCTGCCTTGCAAGCAAGTAATTGGCTGCAGATGGGTGTGGGTTCGCTTCCCGGCCGATGCTATGACATATGAAAAAAATATATATATATAAAATGTGGCTGCTGGAAGGTTCCATTACACCCTAAAATCTAGGTACAGAATTCTTAGATCCAAGCCTTCTCAGTGATGAAAGCCGCAGGCTTGAAACTAGTTTGGGAACATTGGACAAATAGGTATGCGATAGGAATTTTATGCACAAACCTTTCATCCATTGATTACTATGGCTTGCATTGGGTGACACTTCTGTATAGAGAGTTTGCTAATATTTATTTCTTATGTGGGATAGTCAGTTTTAATATATAATTACGTAATGGAAACTTATTTACTTTTTTATATTTAATAATAGTTAACTATTATAATATCTTGACAATTATATGTAAATGAGATTTATGCATACATTAAACAAAAATTACTATATTTTTTTTCAAATATAATTAAAGCATTTTTTTATAATAAAAAAATACAATGTAAGAAAAAGCATTTAAATTTATTTTCTTGAAATATATATTTCAAGTTTTTATTTTTATCAGTACATCTTTCATCTTTATGTGTATACAATACTGTTCAGATGTGATAACACCAACATAAAAATCAGAGAGGTTGTGGAAATTTTTAAGAGATCAATCTGTATCAACAAGATAAGATGGTAATACATCTAAGTTACTTCCCATTTGGGAAAAATTCTGCACTAAACTTCTGGATATTCAAAATTTAGGATGAGTAATATTACTGGAATATTCAAGTCTACTCCTTATAGTAGCTTTCAGTTCTTTCTTATATTTCTTCATGATATCAGAAGAGAAGTCATTTCACAGATAATATATGGAAGCCTTAAAGGAACCGAGCAGGGCAAATTCCTAATGTCCACTCCATACGTTCTTGTCATTGCAGCTGTTATTACTATGTGATTATTCATATAGTATACGAACATGGATGGGCTACTCACCAACACACATTAGCCAGTGTGGTGAGTTTATTGGCGTTTTACCTCTGAGTTTAAGATCAAGAAACACCATGGTCTTTCTTCTCAGTGCCTGATAAGGCAGAATGAATGTTTGTGTAAATGATAAATATTTTTCCAATACATATATACAATTATGACAGACAAAAATAAAGCATGGCCCTTATTCCCAGGAGGCTGTAAAGTCACCAACCAAGGCAGCGGTTGGTGGCCGAAGGCGGAGGGTGCTAAGAATCCCCTGATTGTGGACCCAGGCTGCCATTTGATGATGACTTTTTATTTAGGTACTTACAACTGCAGATCACTTTCAAGTGAAGGAAGATTTCAAGAATTAGAAGAAGAATTGTCTTATATTAAATGGGACATTATTGGACTTTGTGAAGTTAGAAGAAAAGGTGAAGAAACAATTGATTTAAAAAGTGGACATATACTCTATTATAAAGGCACACATATTGGAAATACAAGTGGAGTAGGATTCATTATAAATAAAAAGTGGAAGAACAATATTGTGGAGATTGATGGTGTATCGGACAGAGTTGCAAGATTAGTTATACAACTTAATAGCAGATACCAAATGCAGATAATTCAGGTTTATGCCCCAACAAGTTCTCATAGTGATGAAGTAGTAGAAGATTTTTATATGGATGTACAAAAGGCTTTTGATCAGAGTAAACAACATTTTAAAATTGTTATGGGAGACTTTAATGCTAGAATTGGTAGACAAATGAAAAATGAAATTGTTGTAGGTAATTTTGGTTATGGTAATAGAAATGAGAGAGGACATAGACTTGTGGAGTTTGCAGAAAAAGAAAAACTTTATATTATGAATTCATTTTTTGTGAAAAATGTTAAAAGGAAATGGACATGGAAGCATCCAAATGAAGGTACAGCAGAATTGGATTATATTTTGACTAACAGGAAATACATATTTCAAGATTGTAATGTTCTTAATAAATTTAACACAGGAAGTGATCATCGATTAGTAAGGGGTAAGTTACGTGTTAATGTAAAACTAGAGAGACAAAAATTATTAAGAAAAACAATATTTACAGTTGATATTCCTAATCTTCAGAAACATTCTAATGAATTTAAATTAGAACTTACAAATAGGTTTCAAGTGTTAGGAGATTTTGAACATGATTCAGATTTGAATGAAATTAATATGAAAATAACTGATACATTTTTAAAAACTGCAACAAAGATAGCTGGTAGAAAAAAGCAGCAATTAACTAATAAAATTTCTACTGAGACTAGAGAATTTATGAAGAAAAGAAGGAATATGAAGACATACAAAAATGATGTATTTAAAGGAATTGAATATCTCGAATTTTGTAAAATGGTACGGAAAAGAGTTGAAAATGATATAAGAAAGTATAACTGTGAAATAGCAAGGAAAGCTGTAGAAGAAAATAAAAGTCTCAAGAATGTTAAACAACATTTTGGTATTGGTAGGAAATTTATATCTGCAATAAGAAAAAAAGATGGAATTATTACTAAAAAGAGAGATGACATCATGAAATTGGTAGAAGATTTTTATCAAGAATTATATAGTAATAAAGAACAAGTACCTCCTATATCTATTACATCTTCTGAATTGCCCAGAATTTTAAATGAAGAAGTGAGACATGCAATTAAATGTATGAAGAAAGGAAAGGCTCCAGGAAATGATGGAATTATAATTGATATATTAAAAGAAGCAGGTGAAGAAATAGAAACAATTTTAGCAAAGTTATATACCAAATGTCTAAATGATAAAGATGTACCGGAAGATTGGAAGAATGCAGTAATAATATTAATATTTAAAAAAGGTGATAAAGAAGATATTAGAAATTACAGACCTATCAGCCTTTTATCAGTTTTATATAAAATTTTTACCAAGATAATTACAACTCGTCTACAGAGAACTTTGGATTTCCACCAACCAAGAGAACAAGCTGGATTTAAAAGTGGTTTTAGTACAATAGATCATATCCAGGTATTGAGAGAAGTCATAGAAAGGACAAATGAATATGAGTTGTCATTATGTTTTGGATTTGTAGATTATGAAAAGGCATTTGATTCTATACACATTTCTTCAGTGATTAAAGCATTGGATCATCAAGGTATAGATCCAGGATATTGTCATATTTTAAAGAATATTTATAAAAATGCAACAGCAACAATTAGATTACATAATGATACTGGAAAAATCAATATTGAGAAAGGTGTAAGACAAGGTGACTCCATATCTCCAAAACTTTTTACAGCAGTGCTGCAAGAAGTATTTTGTGGATTAAAATGGGAAACTAAAGGAATGAAAGTAAATGGAGAGTATTTAAGTCATTTAGATTTTGCAGATGATGTAGTTGTTTTTGCAAATAATGCTTCAGAGCTGCAGGAAATGTTGCAGGAGTTAGCAGATGAAAGTAGAAAAGTAGGACTAAAGATAAATGTTAAAAAGACTAAAGTAATGTTTAATCGATTTGCTCAAAATATGAAAATAAAGATTGATTATGAAGAATTAGAAGAAGTTAACAGTTACAAATACCTTGGTCAGATTATTAATACAGGTGGAAACATAATGGAGGAAATTAATCATAGAATTAAACTTGGTTGGAGTGCTTTTGGTAGAAATAACTTGATACTAAAAGGAAATATGCCTATGTGTTTGAAAAGAATGGTTTTTAACAAATGTGTTTTACCAGTTCTTACTTATGGATCTGAGACTTGGACACTTAATAGAAGAGCAATACAGAGACTTCAGACCACTCAAAGGAGTATGGAGAGATGTATGTTGGGAGTAACAAGAAGAGATCGAAAACGCAATGTATGGGTAAGACAACAAACAGGTGTTACTGACCTTATTGAAAAAATTAAAAGATTGAAATGGAGTTGGGCTGGACATATTGCTAGAAGAAATGATAATAGATGGACATTTGAAATTTTAAACTGGATTCCAAGAGATTGTAAAAGACCCAAAAAGAGACCACATGTGAGATGGATGGATGAAATAAGAAAATGTGCAGGGGTGTTGTGGAAAAGAGAAGCTAAAGATCGGAGAAGATGAATTAAACTTGGAGAGACCTTCATCCTGCAGTGGATTGATAATGGTTGATGATGATGATATGCAAAGCTGTTAAGCAGGTTAAATTTGCAAGTAAATCAAGATATAGTTTTACTACCTAAGACTATCTCAAATCAAGATTCCTCTTTTAGATATTAAACCAAGAATCTACAAAAATGATGGCATATATAGAAAAAAAAACAATAATATAAAAACAATATTAATATAATATTAATAGCATCTATATTTTGTATTACTGTTGACAATGCTTTTTTATAACCCACTATTGACAGGTTCAATTGCTCCAGAAATCTTTTTCAGAACTTCTACTTATATTTCCAAATCTAAATAGAAGTTATGAAGAAGGTTGCTGGGATAATTGAAACTGTCAATTGTAAAAAAGCATTGTAAACAATAATAAAGAACATAGATGCTATTAATATTATATGGATTTGGCAATGCAGTAAAAAAGATAACGTTATACTTCATAAGGAATATAAAAGAAATTGTTCAAAATAGAAACAGAGAGCTATACAGGGCAAAAAGATACTTCTGCTTCCACTCTAAGTTGAAACATAGACAACTTTAATGATCATACTGACTTTTTATTACTTTAACCTTTTAGAGTATGTGTTTGTAAGTATTTTGTCTAAATTAATAGTATATACTATTTGTGTGATCAAATACTTGTATTATGGTTACATTAGTAACCAGTGTTATTTAATTTTGTGTATAACATTTTTCTTAAGAGAAACACAGCTTCATGTTAATTACACGAAGAAAGAAAGAATTAGAAATGCAACAATGGTTTTCTAGCTTTTTGTTTTTGTTTGAAATCTTTTGTGATCTATTATATTTTCTACTACATTCAATGCTATATCATTCACTAGATTTATTAAAAAGTCTTCTTTCCATGAAAATTGAAAATTAACATTTAGGTCAATATTATAGAAATCAATTTTGATTCATCAGTTTTTTGTTGACTGATTTAGTTGGTAGAGTAAATTTATTAGGTTGCTAACATATATACTTTTAATTAATCATTTTCATTTAGATATTTATGATTTAAAAAAACATATTATAACAATAGAGGCAATTTTTTTTTATTTACATGTTGATCACAGTTTTTAAACATGTCAGAAGAATTAGTTGGGTAAAAAATGCATAGCAACTATATAATTTAGTAATATCAGCTATATATTGACAATTGACACTTTTGATCATTTGGCCAAAAAATAGTATAAGTTATATCAAAGAATCACATGACTAGGTATCACCATAACTAAATAATTTATTCTAGAAACATCTATACATTATGTCCTGGTGAAAAGGTGGCTGGTGATTGGTTCTCTTTCTAAGCTGCTGAGTGTCATTTCTGAATTAAAACATATACACTTAAACCTCACTTAGCGATTGGCTACTTAGCGATAGTTCACAATAGCAATCATCATCAATTTGTACCCACTACTTTGATTTACAATTGATTATTCACTATAATGATCGGGATTTTTTTTTTTTTAAATTTAGAATGTATAAACTTAAAATATATAATTAATGAATCTATAATACTATATACTGTACATATGTGTTGAATGTCTTTAGAAAAATAAAACTTTATTTAAATATAATGTACAGAACTTGGATTATTTAAATAAAGTTCAATTTTTCTAAAGACATTCAACACTTATATTAGATGATGAAATAGTCCAATAAATAAATACGGTACAGTATTATGTAAAAATAGTTATTGATTTTGTAACTTTGTTAAATATATTACCAATATATTATAAAAAAAATGTTGTTTATATCCAAGTGGTTTCAAATCAAAAGAAAAACAACATTTTAAAACGCCAATGTTGAGTTAGAAAGAAATTTCAAAAGAAAAGCAGATTGCATTTAAAATAAGTGTTAATGAATTTTTTTTAAATATGTACTTTATTCCTAAATTAGTGTAATTTTTTAACTTTAGGAACCAGCCAATTTTTTTCCTGTAGACCCCCATTATAAATATGTATCCTGTATACGATATTCTTGCTTAACGATGAGTTTTGGAGAACCAATTGCCATCGCTAAGGAGGGTAAAGGTGTATTACATAATAATACAATTCAGTTACTTCCATAAAAATTTTTAGATGCTAGTATTTCTGGATCACAACTTATGACATGAACTGCTAAAATGTGTTTTATATATTAATCTAGGGGTCCCCACCCTATGCTCGTGGGCACCATGGCGCCCGCAGACCATTTTATGTGTGCCCGCCGCTATCCGAACACGATAAAAAATTATTTATCTGATACAAATAAATTTAATTTTTGAATTTTTTTTATGAATTATTGTATTATATTGTAATCAAATTGTAAGGCATACTATACTTTTACAGCGTAAAAATATAAACGTCAATAATATGTTAAAATTTAATTTTTGAAATAAATATTTTTTTGTACATTATGTGCATTATTAACAATATCCAACTATAAATTTACATGTGATGTGATGTGATGTGATGTGATGAACTGTGGCTTCTCCGTAAACGAAGTCAAGAATATCTCAGCAATTATGTCCAGATAAAAAATAAATGGTGCCCGCCACCTAGCTGAAAAAATAAATGATGCCCACCAGCTGGCCGGTATTATGGAATGTGCTCTTAAGTGCAAAAAGGTTGGGGACCCCTGTATTAATCCAAGATGGAATAATGTGATAACATTAAATTTTATTTTAAATTAGTTATAACTGTTACTGGAACATTTGAAATGATTCAGTCTGTGTATTTCAGTGAGGCCATGAATTGCAAGAATGTTTTCAAGTGGATTGCATGATTTTGTGATGGCAGGGAGAGAAGGTATAAAACACACTCACATTTCATGCCATAACTCATAATCCAGATATGCTGTATGGTAAACAACTAAACTGTCACCACTCAATGTGTGCAATCATTCAGAGATGGCACTATATGCAGTTTGGAGAGAGCACTAATCACCTTTTTACTTGAATACATTTATGTATATAGTAATGGATAGTCTCCCATTATAAGTTTGTCAATATCCAATATCAGAGGGCGCTACTATACCTATAGTCTAGAACAGCGTTTCCCAACCTTTTTTGGCTCGCGTACCACTTGGTAGTACATCACGCTAAATTGTACCACTTTGTAAAAATGATTGTATTTTGTGAAATTTATTGCGAGTGTGTTATTTTATTTGCATTATAAATATTATAGGGTGACCATGTATTCACATCACAATGAGACAAATTACATTGAAACACGCTTAAACGATTATAAACTCACTGAAAATATAAATTCACTGTAACATATATATATGTGTGTGTGTGTGTTTGTTCAAAGTTTCATATTTATCTACTATTTTGTCATATTTCGTTTACTAATAAATGGTTTTAATAAAAACACAAAATTATAAAAAACCAATTAATATATTTTATCATAATCAAATATTTTTATAAAATAAATTTAATGAGATCCTTGTGCTTGTTTCGAAAAACATAATTTTTTGAAATTTGGTTCAAAAGATGTGAGGTATACCCTTAAGTCTACAGCTGCATTCAATTTGTTTCAATACTTTTTTTTTTTTAAAAAAATATATGAAGAAAAAGCTCTTTCTCTACTAATTTCATACTAGTAAATGGTAATAATAATTTAAGAGCTTTCTCAGAAAGTTGTTCATAATCTTTAATGTTTAACCAAAATTAATTAGATTGTGTCGATAATTCTATTAAATTTTCTTTCTCTTTTATTGATAATGATGTAGCTTTTTCTAAATGTTCTTCATAGAAGGGGTTTGAAATCCACTTATCATTTGTGTTTTCAGGTTTTGCAAAATATTCCATTAAAGACAATTTTAATCCTGTTAAATGTGCTATTATATTTTCTCGTATATCTGGAGACAGACTAACCTTATTTTCAAACAAAAAACATGTAGAGTTTGAATACTTTCGGTTGATTGTTTTCAATACACTGCTTCCAAAAATCTAATTTCTTAATTATATTTTCAATTTTATCATTAACATTAAAGATCGTTATCGAGTTGTTCTGAGATGTCAAATTTAAGTTATTTATTTGCAAAAAAATATCAGTTAAATATGCAATCACCTGAATGAAGCCAACCAAAATCATACAATTTCGAAGAAAGATCAAAAGAATTGTCTTCAAAAAAAAAACTGTCACTTCTTGTCAAATTCGAATAAGTGGGTTATATGGGGATCAATGAATTTTAATAAACAAAGACGATACAATCACAAACAATAACCCTGTCACTTGTAAGCCGCCACGGGAAGTGAACAAGAGTGCAGCACCATGACAACAGTGGCGGCAATATCTCAAGTTACTAATGGCTAACGGCTAAATTTAAAAATGCACTCCAAAAAAACGATATCGATTGCTGGATTTTCGATCATCGACTGTACATATTAACAACTTTACTGTATAATATTATTAATTAAAATAATTTTTATGAATTATAGGAAAAAACGTTTCTATGATATTTTTATGATTTGATTTTTTTTATGTCTGCCATTATTGATTATTTTTCGCGTACCACCAACCAGCAACTCGCGTACCACCAGTGGTACGCGTACCACAGGTTGGGAAACGCTGGTCTAGAACTTCTCAAGAGATAACATTTTAAAGTTTTACTGGTGAGGATATGAAATTCATGGAGAAAAGAGATTCTTTAGAAACATCAATTGACAAAAGCGGACAACAATAAGCAAATGCTAAGATTGATCTAACAATAAATAAAATTTATTAACAATTTAATATAATACAGTTATATTATAGAAATTGAAAATACCTTTTATCTTGGCATATTTTCATTTGATATCAGATAGCTCTTGAATATTACAACAAAACCTTATATGATTGTTAATTCATTATTAACTCTGAAAACTATTTATTACTCTAATAATGACAGTGACCATCTGATTTTTTTATCTCCATGTACAAGATGTGACAATTTAATTCTCGTAATGCACCTTTATAAAATATACATGGGGAAGTATACATTAGTTCTTCTGTCAGCTTCCAAGAAATCTCCTTGTGCTTCTAGACACTGATTAAAACAGAGTTCCAATTTCTGGAAGCACACCTGGAACTCATTTTCAGAAATACTGTTTAACAGCCGTCTCACATTCTTTTGGATATCGGTTATGGTAGAAAATCTTCATTTTTCTGCACAGTTTTTAAATTTTGGAAATAACCAAAAATTACAGGGAGTTAAGTCGGATAAATAGGCAGGATGGTCTAGTTGTATAATTGATTTTTTGGCCAAAAAGTTTCTACATTGAATGCACTATGACTAACTTTTATGCCAAAGCATATGCATCAATATTTATTATCTTCTCAATAGCTAGCTCTCAACTAGCTCTATCAGCTTAAAATTTACACACATATCAGCTTAAGCTTGTTTAAACATGATTACTCTTGTTATTCTGATACAGTTAAGTCATGGCTGATACCACTCACTCATTCCGGGAATTAAATTGTGACACCCTCATATGTTAGCTAAGTTAAGATGTGTGCATTTATTTTTCTATCATCTTAAAAGAATAAGCAATGATAAAACAAACAAACTAAATTAGACATAAATATTCACAATGCAAAGGCAGTTACAAAATTATCTTTACACAATATGCATTTGATTCTATGTTGCACTAAAAACAAATCAATCTAATAAATCTCTTAATAACCTGGAATAAAATTAACATCACCTTCATAAAAAGAAATGTCTCTAAACCAGGAGCAAAATCAAAGTCATCCGTGAGTGTCCAAGCAGGAAATAATATATATTAAGGTGGTAAACAAATATGTAGAGAGGCCTTAAGTGCAACAGATAAAATATTTATGGGATCATGATTTTAATGCACACACACACTTATTTTAAACTTTCATTTTGGATATTATGTAAAATATATAAAATAACCTGCCAAATATTCTGGATAAAATAAATTTAACTTATTAAACTACACACACACACACACACACACATATATATATAT
>JAQFVV010001427.1:0-71157 GCA_028023455.1 Epiperipatus broadwayi | reverse complement strand
GTATTCAACAATGGGTATTTATTCATATATAATCTTAAAATGTTTTCCTCAGATAGTTTTTCAATATTTATTTATTCACGTATAATCTAAAATGTGTGTGCAAAAAGGGTCGAAAAGGAATCGACTAAATACTAATTCTATCTTCAGATTACTTTCACTGTCTGTTAATATTCAGAAGGGATGATATTTGGGGCATGATGAACATAATTTTATAATGTATTAAAATAGTTTTAGTTAAAAAGCTCATTCTGACTTTAATTAAATTGATCAAGTGATCATGTAGAGCATTCTATAATTGGGTTTTATTTTTCAAATCGGTGACTCTCAAGCCATCATCATCGAATGCTAAGCTGACGTAGGGCAATCTTCCGCCTCTCCGCTAGGCTTGTCGGTGATCATATTTCTGCTATTTTATTATCGGGGAAGAATGCACTTCCTCCTCTTCGCTCATGTTATATTTGGAATACCAAAGGCTCGTAGTCTCGACTCGCCTGGCTTTCCAGTATTCCCATCTACTTAAAGGGTATCAGACTTGTCAAATACAAGCCGCCATACTAGTTTTAAATCACCTCTCCTTAAAGGGCAGTAAGACTTGTGAAATGCAGCCACCATAGGACTTAAATCATCGACCAGCCATTGTCTTTCAATTTCATTTTATAGCTCATAATTTGTCAGCACCATTGCCTCTCTGTCCCAGTAGCTCGCTCTGATGCTCGTAATTCAGGATCTAAGTGATTTCAATTAAAGTCAAACAAATTCTCAGTTATCTCAAAGCAAATAAGTTTTCCAATAAAAGATTAAAGTTATGCCCTAAATATGCATCTTGCTTCCATGAATGGATTTGCGCACGTGAGAATAAATCTCACATCCTTTCGCATAAAATTAGAGTAATAATTTCTTTTACAACTGAAAACCTTTATCTGCCTTTTATTTTCTTGTTGGGGGCTTAGACATAGAATTCCAAAATATTGCGTAATATTCATTGGCATATAATAAGGACCGCCACTCATATTATAATTATAAATTTTGTTTAAGGACTAGAATTGATTAATATAATCATTATTCAAACAAAACAAATTATTATTATTAAATATTTTCTAAACACACTTGGTTTCTTAGTTCTATATCTTTTATTCAATAATTATTTTAAATGTTAATACGTGTGCTCTTCCGATCTTGGCAACCCGAACATATACATATGATTCGATTTAAAATTATTTTAGTCAGTTTATTATCAGATATTAATGTCAGTTCAGGGGTCTCAGATCCTCACCAACCGTTGAGCTAGTTTCTTGGCGGACTGACATTAATATCTGATAATAAACTGACTAAAATAATTTTAAATCGAATCATATGTATATGTTCGGGTTGCCAACACAGATAGCGAGTATTAACATTAAAATAATTATAAAAGAATTAAGAACTAAGAAACCAAGTGTGTTTAGAAAATATTTAATAATAATAATTTGTTTTGTTTGAATTTTAAATAATGATTATATTAATCAATTCTAGTCCTTAAACAAAGTTTATAATTATAATAAGAGTGGCGGTCCTTATTATATGCCAATGAGTATTACGCAATATTTTGGAATTCTATGTCTATGCCCCCAACAAGAAAATAAAGGCAGATAAAGGTTTTCAGTTGTAAAAGAAATTATTACTCTAATTTTATACGAAAGAATGCGAGATTTATTCTCACATTCACAAATCCATTCATGAAGAGCAAGATACGTATTTAGGGCATAACTTTAATCTTTATTGGAAAACTTATTTACTTTGAGATAACTGAGAATTTGTTTGACTTTAATTGAAATCACTTCGTCATGAATTATGAGCATCAGAACGGGCTACTGAACAGAGAGGCAATGGTGCTGACAAATTATGAGCTATAAAATGAAATTGAAAGACAATGGCTGGTCGATGATCTAAGTCCTATGGCGGCTTGCATTTCATAAGTCTTACTGCCCTTTAAGGAGATATGATTTAGAAGTTAGTATGGCGGCTTGTATTTGACAAGTCTTATGCCCTTTAAGTAGATGGGAACACGGGAAAGCCAGGCCAAGTCGTAACTACGAGCCTTTGGTGTTCCAAATATAACATGAGCGGAGGAGGAAGTGCTTTCTTCCTCGATAATTTAAAATAACAGAAATATGATCACCGACAAGCCTAATGGAGCAGAAGATTGCCCTACGTCAGCAACATTCGACGATGATGACTTGAGAGTCACCGTTTGAAAAATAAAACCCAATTATAGAATGCTCTACGTGATCACTTGATCAATTTAATTAAAATCAAATGAGCTTTTAACTAAAACTATTTTAAGCATTATAAGATTATGTTCATCATGCCCCAAATATCGTGCCCTTCCTGAATATTAATAGACAGTGAAAACAATCTGAATTAGAATGTATTTAGTCGATTCCTTTATCGACCCTTTTTGCAAAAACATTTTAGATTATACGTGAATAAATAAATATTGGTTAATACGAGAGAAAACATTTTAAGATTATATATGAATAAATACCCATTGTTGAATACGAGAAAATAGCTGGGGCATAGATTAGAAATGGAGCTAATAATTGATTATTAGCCATTTATACAAATAACAAATATTTGATCATTTCTTTCGACTCGATGATTAATAGAACTGTATAAACCTAGTTCTGATGGGCGAGAATTACTATCAGAATTAACATTATATTATTTGCACAAAGCAAAAAGGATAAAGGAGTTCATCGAGTCGGAAGATTATTGGCATATAATTAAAAATAAACGACATTAATAAATCACACAAAATATATATATATATAGTATAGTAAATGAACCGCCTTCGTAAGAAAGGAAAGTTAAAGACTAGAAGTTGAGAGAATTACGATATAATTTACAATACCATAAATAAAGGGTTTTATAAAGATTATTACATTATAAATGAGAAGAGCTCTTAAAGGGAGTGTAAAGTAAAGTTCGGAAACTGGCCAGAAAGCTTAAGGTTCATTATGGAAATATATTACCCATTTCTTCCGGGGCTGGTTCCCTTAGTTTACACGTCCGGGAGAGGAAAAAAACGTAGGCATGCATTCGGTCGATTACTTGAACAGCATTTTATTTGATTTTGGCAGCATGATTTGTCTGGAAAGAATTTAGCAGCTTCATTGAAGATTTCAGGGGACTTCAGGAACCGCAGCCAGATTCCTGATGTTTTAGCCCTTCACCATGATCGAAACACTATTTAAACTTATGATTTTTAAACGCATAGAGTTCACTGCACTTCTCTACAACAAAGATGGCTTTTTTTTTTCCAAACTTTTCAGAGCTATATATATATCTGTCCTCTGATGCCTTCAGGCTAATGCTTCTTTCATTATCAATGTTTTTAGATTTACTGGTTGTTTTTAGATACATTCCTTCCGTAAGGCTTTCAAACTCATTAACTTGAATTCATTTTCTAATTAGAAAATGAATTCTTAAAATCAGAAAATGATTTTAATTAGGAAATCTTTATCTTTTTTTCTAATTAATAAAACTTTAACTATTGTTTTTGGAAAGGGAAAATCTGAAAGCTTATCGAAAGAATGTAGCTTTTAATCATTAAACTTTAACAAATTATTTAATAATAAAATCAAACATTCCCGACGCAATAAAACTTTTAAACAATTATATATATTTAAATATTTACATATATATACGCACAATCCACGCAGTTATAATATATAAATTCATGAATAATTCTATCATGAATTTATTAATAGAATTGATCAATTTAAATCTGAAACTAATTAATTTTAATACGCATTTATGAAATAAGTTATTCTTTATGGAAATTAGCGTGGATTGAATGTATAGAGTCCCACTGCATCGGAAATTTAAGGTTAGTACTAGGGTTTGAAGTGCGCTTATGGCTAGATGTCATGAAGCTAGGATCGAACTCAGATCTGACTGCTTCAATATATGATATAATTAAGCAATAATAATAATAAAGAGAATATAAACCCTTATATACTGAAAAAAAGGACAATCAATGAATGCAACTGGTTATCATTTATTATAAAATAATACTGTGGCAGGTTTAATAGTTATACCCCCAAAAAAAGTACTCGTTAGATAATGTAAGATACTAATAATTTCAAAGGCTTAGAATTAAAATTAGATACATGTCCATTATTATTCAGAATATTAAATGTTAAAAGTAGTTTAAATCTAGTTTAATATTTATAATGATAAAAGACAATTACATTTATATTTATATTGATCTAATATTTATCATTCAGATTAGAATTATAATGTATGAATGAATCATTAGATCATACAGAATATTTAATAATTACATATCTATTTACAGTAGCACACAACATGCTGAATATTTTACTAATAAATTTGAAATCTAATTAACAATTTAGACTATTGCAGATTAATAAAATGCAAGTCTAGACTATATAAACAGACCTCACATTTAATTGCATTATTGTTCCTTTGGTGAAGTCTGATGCACACAACGAGTGATGTATGTCATGAGCTCAAGCATTTATTTACCACTTTCAAATCATTCACTGGAATGGGGTTACATTCTTAATGGCGATCTGTTATTATGTGTGTTATTAATTTTAAAAGTCTGCACTGCACCTTGACACAATTCTCCAATTAGCTTATTGATGGTCCTTTTAGGCATTGGATGCGCTGTTATACTCCTGCAGATATAAAGACAGCCATAGGAAAGGCATTCCCTGAGGAAATCAAGGCTGATCTAGTTAGAAAACATAATTAAGTTTTTTTGAAACAAGGTAAACTTCTGAAAACACCATTTCTTTTTATGTCATTCCAATTACCCCCCTTTTCACTTGGCAAGTTTTTATTAAAACTTTTACATTTAAGTTCTAATTTTAGGAGCATTTATAATACTCATCCAGCAAGAAAATATTTTGGCTTCAGTCTAATTTTCTTCTGAGTTTTATCAAATTATAGATAAATTTTTAGGTGCAATTAACTAATTCAATTTTATAAAATTCCTTACATTCTTATAGATAGCAAATGACTACAATTTATTACATTTCTTACATTCTTTACCTAAATTATTTTTTACAATGAAGTATATCTTATTTCCTCCTCCCCCTACCACCTCCATTACCATAGCAAAAGTATAATTAAAATTTTTAAAGTGATCTTGATAAGTAAATATATGTATTTAATGCTAGCCATCTATTTTCGACATTTTATTTATTAATTAAATAAATTTTACCTACAAATGTAATAAAACTATCACTTCAATATTTATGCAAAAGAATAAATGGGTTTTATTGCAATAAAAAAAAATAATAACCACAATACATTAAAAATATTAAAATATTGATTTTTTTTTTTTTTAAATAATGACTAAGGCTGCAATATGAATGTGAAATAATAAAATTTTAAAAATGCAAAAATTAAATTTATGAGAAACAAATTTAAATATGATATAATAAAACTACAATTTGAAAATAATAAAGAATGATATTAAAATAATTGAAAAAGTGCTAAAACACCTTATTAAATAAGTCAAATAAATAAAACAAATGTGTACAAGTAATAAAAAACAATAATAATGAAAAGCAAATTAAATAAAAAAGATCAAACATAATGAAAACTTTTATAATATTAAAAAAAATAATGAAGGCTAAAATAAAAGAATGAAATAGAGGATTATATAAAGAAACAATTGTGTTTACATTGATAAAAAGAATATACTCAAGCTAAAATGATATATAATAATTTGTATAATAAAGGATAAATGATGGTATCTCACAGGTCATGCCTATAATCTACGGATCAAATTGAGATAAGTTGAAACTTTCTTCAAGTAGCGCTCCCAAATAAGCTTAAGATTTTTTTTTTAGATAACTTATCACTAACCCAAAGAAACATATTAATGATTGAAAAAATGATGTGTAAAACAAAGAAAAAAAACTCTGTCAGTTGACTAATTTAGTGAATAGTCTTCTTTACAATTTCTCTGTGGATGAATCTTTTTATATAGTAAAAGATTCATCATTTTTAACTAATTTAATAGAATGGTCGATATTTTTGAAAGAGAGGTTTTAATATTTAAAGTAAAATGACTTTTTTTTTTTAAGTAAAAGAATAAATGAAATTAATGCTAATTAAATATATATTTGCAAGTAAAACCAATTAAAAATATTTTTGGCCACTTAGATATTTCAAAAATATAAAAAAACAATATAGTGCAAATTAATACCATCAAACAACAAATTCTATTAAAAAAATGTTCTTCCTAAACTAAAGGCCCAATTTTATTATATACATATATAAAAACTTCATAATTATTTATATTAACTAGAACTTACTTGAAATTGTCATAAATCCACATACAAATTTCATATGCTATTTCACGAACATCCTTCACAGGGTGTTTAACATTATCACATACAGGGATCAGAATCTCGAGTATTTCCTTCACTTGAAGATGCCTCAACATTCCATTGACTATTTTTAATGCTGCAAACTGATTTTTATCATTTCTAAAATATTGTGAAAATTGTATTAATTTGCAATTGTATTAATTGTGTTTTATTAATTAAAAAATGTACATTTTAAAATTAATTGTAATAACTTTTTAATTAAATACATAAAATAAAATAAAAAAGATACCTATGAGAAAGTAAGTTAATTAGACCTCTGTTTTTCATTTCCAAATAAATATTAGGGATGTGTTCAACACGAGATAATAAAATTTCTAGACAATATGTATGAGGAGTGCCATATATGCTTGGTAAGTAGAAAAGAACTTTATTAATAAACCTAAAATAAATTATGCACTGTTTTATTAAAGCTTCAAAATATTAAGATCATAAACTATTTCAGAACAGGATTTATATTAAAACAAAATACAAAACTTTAAATCAAAGAAATATAAATTATAAGTATGAATTTCTTAAATAACTATTGATGATGAAAACTTAATAAATTATTTTATAAACAATAAAATTGGAGCTATGGAAAGGCTTTGTTAACTGTTTTCAGTTTGGAATGTAGCTAGCTAGCTAGCTATATGTAGATAGTGACTTATAAGATTAAAAAATATATAAGAAAATGGATAATTGTGAATGGTAGATTTGGAGAAAAATAAAGAAAAATTGGAAATTTGGGATTTTCTATGCTGAAATAATAATAGAATAAAAGAAAAGAGATTATTGAAGAAATTATGAAACAAAAAAGAAACTGAACTGTGTGTATATGTGAAAATAAAATTTTAAAAAAGAGAAATAAAAAAAAAAGTTGATTAATGATCTAAAAAAAATAGTTACTTGTGTCTAAAGATGGTTCACACAAATATAATACAAATTACTATTACCATTTCTACTATTATTACTACCATTAATACTATTACATTATTTCTATATCTATCCTAATAATACATTTTACATAATATTAATATTAGTTACTATTACTAAGAATATTATTATTAATGTTTTAATAGTATTACAATTAATACTACCACTACCATTGTCAAACTACAATATTTCTAATAATTTTGTTATTACAATTATATCTACTACATCACTATTGTTATATATAATATTATTACTACTTTTCCAAATATATCTAAAACTACTACTATGTCCATATTATAACTAACATTATGACTATAATTATAACTACCATGTATTACTACTATTATTACTTCTGCTATATCTATTATTATTTTTTATACTGCAATGATTATTATTTTTGTTACTAAAACAAGTATTATTACTACATTTATCATTAATCCTACTGCTTCTATTATTAGTTTTAAAGTAAATTTTATTAAGCATAAAAAATAATCACAGGATTAAATATGATTTAAAATTACATAATGATATGATTTATATAAAAAGAAAAAAAAAGTTGTAATTATTAAATCAACAGAAAAATATAGCACAAATTGGGGGTAATAAAATTATGACATCATACTGAAAAGTTTATATATTGGCATATTTTATTAGTAAAAAAATTCAATAATTGTTATACAATAATTCATAGGTATTCGAGATAATACAATTATGGTCTCAAATAGAAAAAAAAAAAAAAAACAATTTTTGAT
Source organism: Epiperipatus broadwayi (assembly GCA_028023455.1). Classification (NCBI taxonomy): domain Eukaryota; kingdom Metazoa; phylum Onychophora; class Udeonychophora; order Euonychophora; family Peripatidae; genus Epiperipatus; species Epiperipatus broadwayi. The sequence goes on along the minus strand of JAQFVV010001427.1, from coordinate 63,083 downwards.
TGATCTGCTGTCATAGGCTGTTATTAAAAAGATTAAAATCTATGTTATCGTAAATATATCAGCAAATACAAGTACTTTGTATCTGATTTTGATTTTTGTTAATTTATTAAGGAAGAGAAATTAGCTTCACCAAGATATGGGATTAAATGGCATATGAAAAATAAAAATTAATAATCTTATATTAGAAAAAGTGATGGATGAGATAACTTGACAATAAATTTGTTAGGAAGACACCTAAACAAGAATAATTTAATAATTCTTTCTTTTTTATCACACAAAGAACAAATAGAATCAATGTAAACTCCAGCCGGTGCTTAAAATTTTAAGGTGAATTTTTATCAAAAAATCTACATATTTAGATTCTAAGTACCAAAGCCTAAATCTCTGAATAAAGAAATATTGTTCACAGAAAGGAAAAAAAATGGATTCTCTTCAGCATTTGTGTTATTAGCTAGTCCATATAATTCCCAGTATTTAATATTTTACCAAAATAATGAGATTTAACTGAATACGCATTGATATATTATTAAGTAGTTTGTAAGAATTTGTTTCTGATGAGGATGAGGGGAATAATAAATTTGGTTACGATATTGATTAATTTCTTTGACAGAAAATGGAGTTAGTATGCAATAAAAAATTATTAAATTTTGCATATTTCTAAAACTAATAGCAACTGCCTTTTTTTAATGCAACATTAATTTGGTACAAAGCAAATTAATTTTCTCTATGAAAAAATGTGTTAAAGATATAATAAGAGAATAGTAGTTATTTTGAAAAACATTACAGTATATGTTTACGAGTAATATTTTTGCATGTAAAAAAAAAAGACATGTCCCTTCCAGTGGACCTTATAGTGTTTTCTCTTGAAATCACTAGACTATTCTATGAGTAGACTTTATTAAATACAAGGAAATTGAACATGAAAGGCTAGAATTTATAAGGCAGAGCACTAGAAAGAATAAGTATTTGCTTACCAGTAATGTCGATGACATTTTTTTTATTATTAAATGTCAAAATGAATTCTAAAATATAAGTATCTGATATAAAAAAATATTGAAGTTTCTTAGAAGGAATAAGGATAACCAAATCAACCATATACTACAACTATTATTACTATTGTTATTTATACTATTATTATTATTTTTAATATTTAGAATAAGTATATATATATACTTAAAGCTAGATGTAATTAGAAGGGATTTGAACCCAGACTTTCATACTCCCTTCAATCCGTCGTTCAATCTTATGCAACCAATACACACGACCACATACATGTGACAAAGATAAATGATCTCCAAAATGCATATTTCACGCTGAACCAGCACTCACCGGATGTTCTGGATCATTATCTCTCACACATATATATAATCAGTGCTCGTTTATATTAAGATAACACATTTTCAAACTTTAATGGAAAGACTTCAATCTTCTCCACTCTTCCATCCATATCATTAAAAATCTAATAATGGTATTTTGAAAGCCTTTGTTTGTCAATTTTTTTGTCATATCCATGTTGGCCATAAGGGAGCGTGAAAGTCTAGATTCAAATCCCCTCTAATTACATCTAGTTTAAAGTATATATGCTATATTGTATTTATATATTACATATTCAATCTGTATTCTGCCTGTCCTTCTTCTGTGTATTTAAACGGGCTTAAGGTCCTACATATAAGAGGTTAGAATGGCTTACGGTCAACATGAGTATAATAACAAAATTGGCAAATAAGGGCTTTGAACATACTATCATCAGATTTTCAATGATATGGATGGCTGAAGAGTAAAAGAGTGAAAAGAATTGAAGCTGTCCATTAAAGTTTAAAGATTTGCTATCTTAATACAAATCGAGCAGTGATTATATATATATGTGTGAGAGTTGATGAACTGGATCAACTGATGAGTGCTAGTTCAACACAAAATACATATATTGGAGATCATTTATCTTTTTCACATGTATGTGGTCTTGTGTATCAGTTGCATAATATGGAGCAGATGACTAAAGGGAGCATAAGAGTCTAAGTTTAAATCCCCTCTAATTATTATTATTTTTATAAATTAAATTATTCTTATTGATTTTTAATATTAATTTTTGCAATGTAAAATTTTTTTTTATTAATATCTGAAATTTTGATTGAGTACCAATCTTTTTTAGAGACACATAATATCAATATTACTATATGTAATATTATTATATGCCTTAAAGGTTTTAGCCTAAGACTCTAGAATTAAAGATTCTTTGACTGATTACTAATAATTTATTTTTTTCAAGACAATTAACTATTACTACCATTTGAGTACTACCATTTTTACTAATACTACTATTCCTCTAATTATTATATCTATTTCTATTTATTATTGTAGTTTTCCTAATCTTGTGGTGATTTGCAATACAAATATTACCGCTGTTATTACAATTCTTATTTCACAATCACTATTACTATTACAACTGCTACTTATTACTATCACATTACTATTCTAATATTACTACAAACTACTACTATTATTAAATAATAACAATATAGTGATTTATATATCTGTAATAAGGTAGGAGGAACTATTCTTCTCACATGGGTTAAAATTGACAGGCATTCTTCAATCAATAATTGTTTAAAAACTGAGTCTGTACAAGTAATGTGCTGATTTAATAATCAGATATGTTCAAACCATAATTTAGACAATGTCAATAATTGTTAGTTCATTTAAAGACTGTTTTAATCATAGGCAGACCGTCTATGGTATTAAAGCAATTACTGACAGGAGAATATATGTCAATTTTAGCACATGTGTGAGAGATAGTTCCTTCTACTATTATGAAGATTACTATTACAGATACTATTTTTACTGCAATTTTTACTAATATTATGCCTATTAGTACTACTAGTAGTATTATATATTTTTTTGTATAAAAATAACTTAATAAAATGGGACACTTTTAAGAGTAGTGTAAAGCAAACTGGATCATTTCAGAAATCATTATAACCATGTGTTTTACTAACTAACTGATTCAAATTCTAGGAAATCATCCATTTCTAAAAATATAAATAAAGAGATAAAATTCTTATATATATAATCAGAAATATTAATAAATGTTTTTTTACAAGTGTGGATGAAATTGATAATAAAAACACAAAGCCCAATGTATCAATTGATTCTAAATGCACAAACAATAACATCATGATGCAGGAGAATCTTGTAAGTCCGTTTAAAGTAATTATATATCTTAGTGACTAAATATTATGTATGAAATGAAATCAACAGGTTACATAAATATACTAATGCAAAATCTTTATTTATATTTTAAGTCATAAATAAATCATAAAATTGTAATTACTTGAATTAAATATGAAATAGAAGAATCAGAAAATGATGACTTTATCAATATTTATTAATTTTATTGTCATTATGCTGGAAGTATTTTTAATATTCAATATGCAACATATAGTTTGATTACTTAATGTATTACTCAAGAATTATTTATAATTTAAATCAAATGTGTAGTAAAGAAATGAAAAATGATAATGCATTATTCACATGATTAATTTTCATTTGAATTGATTTCGCTTGAAGTAAAAAGTGAATTAACTTCGTATGTAACTATTTTTGATTCTTTCATTTCTTTAGAAACTATTTCAATTATTAAATATAAATGCTATGAGTAGCATCTGAAATGCAAAGCTACTAACTTTATTTATTCATGATTAATGCACTATTTATAAATTAAAGAAATATGAATAAATTATCGAATGATTTATTTCTTGGCAGTTTAAAAAAGGTTTGAGAAGCAGAAGTGGTGGAGCTGAGCGGCAATCCATCAATTTTGAACTTTAGAGTCTACCATGTTACCACCATATTAAATCTCTTAATATGCTTTAGAAATAAGATACTAATGTTATTAATTAGAATAAACTAAATGGTTTTTCAAAATATATATATCGATTTATAAATATATGCAAGTCATAAATTTATTTCATTTAATATTTATAAAATTTGAAACAGTATGCGATGTGGTGCATTGTGACTTCTCCTTTTTCTGAGTCAGAAATATCTCAGCCATTAAGCGCAGACAAATCTGTTAGCCACTTTACCTTCCCTTCCCATTCCCCACCCTAAGTTTTTCCCATATTCTTCTCTATCCTGCTCCATCTCATTTCCACAACATAATCATTGTCAATTCCATGGCTTTTATATCTAAATCCCCCTTATCTTTTCCCAAACGAAGCATAAAAACCAAGAACCCACTTTCTCAATAATCACTTTGTTTATATTTATCCTCCCACAACTTCATTATTCGTACCCTCTCTGTTTGCAGGCATTTACATTCAATTAACAGATGCTTAATATTTTCTATGCCTTCCTTATGCAACTTGCAGACTAAATCACCCACACTTTTCCATTTATGTATATATTCCTTTGTTGCTAAAGATCCTGTTCAAGCCTTAACAGCAAACTATTTTCTTTGCTATTATCAAAAATTAAATCGCACTCAATATTCTGTTTACTTCTATATATTTTTTGACTCTTTTTATTCTCCATACTAGTTCTCCATCTCTCCAACTACCCTATTCTTTATTAATCCACCTATTCTTCTATCCCATTTAGCACTCAACAATTCTCTTAACATAGTAAGCCTATCTTTTGTATAAGTACACTGACATAAACTCTTTATCCAAATCTTCTACATACTGTACTACCTTTCTCAACCATCTTGTTGACTACCCTTTACTCATAACCCAATTAAATACTATTTTGGCTATTCTCTTATTATCCATAAATTGCAATCTACCAAATATTTTCATTTTGCTTTTTGCATCTCTCATATAAAAACTTGACAATCCCATTTCATTTTGAATTGCCTCCATTCCCGTACACACATCTGCATCTAATGCATGTCTTCTTATTTCTCTTTGTACTTTTTCTAAGTAATCGAACATTCCTTTACTAACACAATGCATCATATGGTATGTTTATCCTGCTAATGTCACTCCCTTCCATACAATTCTAATTACATTATATTTATATAAAAACACTGTTAATTTATTTATCAATCCCTTTCTTTTATTTGCTTCATTTATCAATTTTTTCTCCCATTCATTTTAAGCAATTTCTCTGATTACTTAAGATGATTTCCAAATAGTTATACCTATTTACCACACTTAACTTTATATCTCCCAATAAAAATCCTTTCTCTTCTCTTTCCCCAGTATTAATCATCATTACTTTTGATGTTTCTTCACTAAATTTAATCCCCATCTCTTTATCCACCCTTGTGCATGTCTTCAGCATAACTACACAAATAAAAGACCTGATAATATATATATATAATTCCGTGCTACCTATTAATGGTATCTCTATCTCTCTTCCTAGTCTTTCTATTGGTCTCTCCATTTCTCTCAAATACAACAAAAACAAAATAGTTGACAATGGGCATCTTTGCCTTTGTCCCACCCCCATTTTTAACTTTAACTGATTCTATATTCCCTAATTATACATAATAATTATTTTCATACAAACTCTTAATAAGATCCATTAAAGCTCCACCCAGTCCCAAATTTACCCATAATCTATTTCTATTTACTCGTATCATATGACTACTTTATATTTATAAAAACTATATATAACTGTCTATTTGTATTTCTATTCATGTCTATAAATTGTGCAATTACAAATAAACTATCTTCAATACACCTATCCAATCAAAAGCATCCTTGCATTTCTTCAACTATATTATTTTCTTCCATCCATTTTGTGACCCTTCCAGCCACCATATACACAAAAACTTTATACAACACTATCGGTCTTTAATTGCTTAACTTTCTATGATCCTTACCCTTTCATTTAAATAGTAGCTTTACTCTTGTATTACTCCAACTATCCAGAACTCTTCATACAGTAGCACCACCCAGTGCAAACCATAGAAATCAACAGATATGAGAAGATTTGTGCATAAAATCCCTATCTAGTGCTTACTCATCTAATATCCCCAGACTAGTTTTTAGTTTTGTGCCTTTCCATCAGTAAAGAGTCTTGCATGTGAATTAGCTTGCTTGCATTAAAAACATTTGTGTTTTCGCTTTGGCTCACAGCTTTAAAATTACCCAAATAGGTTAAAGATTGCTGTTGAAGGGTTGCATTGGACCCAAAGATTTAGATGTAGTAATCTCATATCCAAGGCTCCTCACTGATGAAAACCACAATGTAAAAACTATTAAGGATGTTGGATGAGTAGGCATTAGATAGAGATTTTATGCACAAATCCTCTAGGATCTATTGATTACTATAGCTAGTAATGGATGGCATTAGTGTACAAAGGGTTTGTTAATTAGAGAATGTGGAGATATAATTGCAAGGGAAAATAGAAACAAGTATGTAAGAGTATGCTTGCCTGGAACTAGAATTAGGATGTTGCAGATAAAGTAAAGAAGCAAGGAAATAGAAAGGTGTATGTTATGGTAGTGACTAATAATTTATTAGAACCATCAGAGAGAATAATGGATGAGTACATAGAATTGATTAGGAATTTGAGTAAGATTCAAGGAAGAGTAGGAATAGTTGGATTATTACCAAGATTTTACAAGAGATATATGTTAGATAAGGCATGTTCTATACATGAGAGATTGAAAAAATTGTGTGAGAGAAATGATGTTATGTTTGTGGATATGTGGGATTTTTTTATTGGAAAGAGAGAGTTATATAGTAAAGATGGATTGCACTTAGGAAAATAAGAAAGTGAAGTTTTAGGTAGTCTGATTTATAAAGAATACAGTTTAGAAAACTTATAAAGTGGGGGGGGGGGGTTAAATTGCAGTGTTATGAGAAAGAAGAAGAATGGACAGGATCTAAGAAATAAACAAAGGATAGCTGATTTAGATATAAATGTAGATGTGGAGAGAGAATGGGCCTGTAAAATTAATGGTAAGCAAGTTATTCATAAATGTAATGGAAAACAAAGAGTCAAAAGAATTTATAAAAAAGTAGTTAGGAAAGATGAAATTGTTAAAATAGAGTATTTGAATATGTAAGGCGGGAGGAGCCAGAAAAGTGGCTGGAATTAAACAAGGCAATTAAAAATGAAGAGCTTGAAGTATTGACTGTAATGAAAAAACATCCAAAAGAAGAAGAACCTATTCTGGAAGACTTGGTATGGTGGGGTATAGATAGAAAAGAATAAGAAAAAAGAGGTAGTGGTATAGGAGTTATGTCAAAAAAATATTTAAATACTGTTAAATGTCAAGAACATTTGTAGTTTGAGATAAGATTAGGAAGACAAAAATGGATGGTGTGGTACAAGAGTTACGTCAAAAAAATATTTAAATACTGTTAAATGTCAAGAATATTTGTGGTTTGAAATAAGATTAGGAAGAGAAAATGAATGGTGACTATAGTGTATATAGCTACTGGAAATAGTCAAACTATAATGGAGTGGAACCGTAGCATATATGAATGCCTAATTAAGAATATATAGAGTTTCAAAGAAAAGAGAATAATGGTTATAGGGGATATGAATGGGCATATTGAAAAAATTAATGATATAATTAATAAGAATGGACAGCTTTTGAAGAATTTTTGTCAGAGTGAATTTGAGCATTGGAAATTTATCAAATATTTATGAGAGACAATACACATGATCTAAAAATAATTTATTCCACACAATAGATTATGTATTAGTAGAGAAAGAGGGAATGAATAAAGTACAAAAAATTAAAGTGTTGATAATGAAAAGAGAGTGTGTAATAATGATCATAACTTCTTTATAATAGAAATGGTTAGTAATGTGATGGAAAATAAAAATAAAAGTAGAAATAATAGTGAAAGATGTGGATGGAGAGTGAATGGTAAGAGTAAGTTAGAAGAGTATAAAATAAAAGTTGAAGAAACCATGGAAGAGTTGGTTGGGAGTGAGTATAAGGAATGGTGTGGTGAAATAGAGAAAATGGCAAATAGGGTTTTAGGTGAGAATATTCAGAAGAATAAAAGTAATAAACACATGATAGTAAAAGTGCAAAAGAGAGGGGAAAGGCATACAGATAATATAAGTGTGCTATTAAGAACAAAGAAACTGAAAAAAATGTTAATGTTAAATGGGAAAAGTACTTAGAAAAAAAGAAAGTTGGCTAAAATAGATAATTATAGAGAGAATAAAACTGAATAGTAAATTGTTGGAGAATATTAATAAAAGTGGAAGAGATGGGAGTAAAAAATTTTGGAAATACATTAAAAAAAGAAATGTAGGGGAGAGAGAGAGAGTTTTATGAGGGAGTAGAGAGTAGCTCTGAGAAGAATTAGAGATTAATATTAAATAAGGATGTAATTGGTATGGAAAAGATGTTAGATGTGAAGGACAGGGTGATAGCAAACATGAAAGCATATAGTAATGAGAATATTAAGTTTACAGAAAATGAACTGAATGAGGCAGGGAAGAAATTGAAAAGTCAAGAAGTTTAGATGGATGGGCAGCAGAGATGGTAATGAATTTAAAGCGTAAGGCAAAAGTAAATTTGTTGTCATATTTTAATAAGATGGCGCAAAAGAGAGATTTTCTGGGTTATTGAAGTAATATAAGAATAAGGCTACTATTTAAAGAAAAGAGTAAGGATCATAGAAAGTTAAATAATTATAGACCGATAGCGGTAACATCAGTTTTATATAAAAAAATTTCATATATGGTGACTGGAAGAATTATAAAATAGATGGAAGAGAATAATATAGTGACAGAAATGCAAGGAGGTTTTCGATTGGATAGGTGTATAGGAGATAGGTTAGAAATAGATTATGGGTAAGTTTAGTAAATTTGGGAATGAACAGAGCTTTAGTAGATATTATTAAGAAATTATATGAAAATAGTTACTACACATATCAATTAGGGAATATAGAATCAGTTAAAGTTAAAAATGTGGTGGGACTAAGGCATGGATGCCCTATATCACCTATATTGTTTTCATTGTATTTGAGAGAAATGGAGAGAGCAATAAATAGAGAGACTAGGAAGAGGGATAGGGATACCATTAATAGGTCGCAAGGAAATATATACATTATCAGGTCTTTTATTTGCAGATGATGTCTTTTTGTGCGCAGAAAGAAGGGAAGATATGGAAGTTATACTAAGGACATGTGCAAGGGTGGGTAAAGAGATGGGGATTAAGTTTAATGAAGAAAAATAAAAAGTAATGATGATTAATACTGGGGAAAGAAAAAGTCAAAGAATTTTTATTGGAGGCTATAAAGTTAAGTGTGGTGAATAGATATAACTATTTGGGAATGGTATTAAGTAATCAGAGAAATTACTTGGATGAATGAGAGAAAAAATTGATAAATGAAGCAAAGAAAAGATAAGAATTAATAAAGAAATTAACAGTGTTTTCATATAATAAATATGACATAGCTAAAATTGTATGGAAGGAAATGGCGGTAGCAAGGTTAACATATGGTAATGATGCATTATGTGTTAGTAAAGGGGTATTAGATTACTTGGAACAAGTACAAAGAGAAGAAGGAAGACATGCTTAGATGCAGATGTGTGGATGGCAAAGGAAACAATTCAAGGAGAAATGGGATGGTCAAATTTTTATATGAGACATGCGAAAAGTAAAAATGAAAATGTTCGGTAGATTGCAGTTTATGGATAATGAAGGCATAGCCAAAATAGTATTTAATTCGGTTTTGAATAAAGGGCAGATAACACGATGGGTGAGAAAGATAATGCGGTTTACAGAAAATTTGGATAAAAAATTTATGTCATCATACTTGTACAAAAGGTGGGATAAATTGCGTTAGGAGAATTGTTGAGTATTATAGTGGTAAGGAATGGGATAGAAGAATGTGTGCATTAATAAAGAATAGGGAGTTGGAGAGATAGAATATGGAGAGTAAAAAGAGTTTAAATATATATAGAAGTAAACAGAATATTGGGTGCGAGTTAATTTATGATAATAGCAAGAAAGCAGTTTAATGGTTAAGGCTTAAATGGAATCTTTATCAACAGGGGATTATACACGTAAATGAAAAATTGTGGCTGATTTAGTCTGCAAGTTGTGTAAGGAAGGCATAGAAAATATTAGGCATCTATCAATTGAATGTAAATGCCTGTTAGCAGAAAGAGTACAAATAATAAAGTTATGGAAAAATAAATATAAGCAAAGTGATTATACAGAAAGTAGGTTATTGATTGTTGTGCTGGGTTTGGGAAAAGATGGGGGGGGGGATAAATATAAAGACCATGGAGTTGATAAAGATTATGTTGTGGAAATGGGATAGAGCAGGATATGGGAAAACGTAGGGCGAAGAATAGAAAGGGAAGGTAAAGTAGCTAACAGGTTTCTCTGGGCATAGTTGTTTGAGAGTTTCCTGACTTCGTATAAGGAGAAGTCACAACTGTATCACATCACATACTGTTTTAACAGCTTATATAAGCATAGAAAATGGTGATCATGTGATGTTTTAATGGTTTAATTTATAAAATTTAAAAACATTTAATAAAACTTCATACTTCAATAAAATAAATATAAACCACTGATTTTGATAAAGTAGCATAAGCTTTGAGCATCCCTTTCAATATGTATCATAAATATACACAAATGCACAAATAAAATAAAAAGCAAAAAAAAATATTAACAATTTTCAAAATACTTACCTATCAATAAACACTGGACAACACAAACTAATCTTCCTTACAACAGTAATAAAGTGACTTTTTTCAGTAAAGTTATTAATAATGTCTGTCACCTCATCATGAAAAGTATTATTGAATACTTTTTCTTCTCCAGCCCAGTATTTAAAAATCTGACCCACAACTTCAGCTGCAGTAGCATATACTTTTTCTTTTGAAAATTTTAAATTTTTTGCTAAACACTGAAAGAATCTAATATATTAAATAAAATATATTTTTATTTAAAAAAAAAACAAGTCATATTTCAAAAGATATTAAAAGAAAAAAAATACTATTTAGATATGTAAGAGTGGTATATTTTTATACTAATAAGTGAAATAACAGCACAAGATCATTCACAAAATACAAGGTCATATTTTTGTAGTTTAGCTATAAACTACAAAAGTAAAAACAACATGGCAAAATATAAATAGGTTTTTAAAAAAAAAGAAGAAAAACAGAAGTAATAAGATAGCATAAATTTAACCCATTAATAAAAATTAATTTTTCGCTGATAGTTTCTTACATTTTAGTATTTTTTCTTTTTTTTTAATGACAATCTAAATAAAATTCAAGAAAAAAAAATAAACAAAAGATTGATTGAAATTCTGAAACTCAAAAATTGATGGAATTTTAAATCAGACTTCTTCATTCAGTTATTAATTTATTAGAAACCAAAACAAGCAATAGTATAAGCATTAATATTTTGAAATGCCTTGTAAACAAATGGAAATACTTCTAACATTTAAATGTCAGACTGACTATGAGGTGCACTATCAATCAATTTTAAAATATAAGCAGAACAACAAATGTTAAAACCTCTACAGACTGCAGTCCTTATTGCATATTTGTATAAGTAAAACTATATATCTGTAAATAGTATTCTTTTGGGAGAAAAACAATAATATTTGAACACCTTAGATTTTATCTTTCATGAGTCAGTTGACAAATTCCATTATTGTAAGAGAATACTTCAATCCATTATCAAAACCTCCTCTGCATCCCCTATCAGATATTGTATTATGAACTAAAAATGCAATCAGGACTCCCTAATACTATTTCTTTGTAATACTACTCAATGAGATTTATAAATCACATCATTCTCTTATCTGCACAATGTTTTGTTATATAAATAAATATTGACTGTGCTAATAGATTTTTGGGACTATAACATGATCAGTATACAATTAGATATTCTATTGTGGTCAATATCAACTCCATATAGAATCAAAATAACTTTCAGTGACAATAGACGATACATTTTAGATGAATTTGGGTATCTAAGTGATTAAACATTTGCCTGAGTTTCTCCCTGTCTAGGTTTTGTTAAGCATATCCTACTAAACAACATATCCTACTAAATTATTAAAAACCTCTAATATCAGATTATTTATGTATGTTTTCCCTATTCATACAAAATATACAGCATGAGTTGGATACATAAATGTCATTTCTAGGAAAAAGTAATTTATTATCTTATTAAATAAACAATGTAACAACATACTCATTATAGTGCAGCAGGATATAATGGCATAAATATTAAGGAGGATTATTAAATCGAACAAAATGATCTTAAAAATTAATAATAAATTTTGCTAAAGCTGATAATGAATCCACCTTCATTAATGAACAGATTGATAGGATATTTATATATCAATTTATATATAAACCAAATCAAACCGATTATTATGTTGTGGAGGTGGCTGTCTAACTCTCCCCCCATAATGAATCTAAAACTTTTTTTACTTTTCAAATAATAATATCAATCTACAGATTTCAATACACTATTTTCTAACATAACTATAGATCAGTTTAAAATATATTCTTTCTCATTTATATATAAGTCAATGATTGCATAACACTAGCTTAAATGGAAAAAGTTGTATTTAGAGTTTTTTCAAAGTGTAAATTGATTATTTATTAATTGTGCTTCATATATGGAATGTGAAATATGTTTGACTATTAGTTTTTAAGATCTTTTAAATTTGCGCTTATGCTTAGAATAGTCTTGAAATCAATATACCTATCAACTTGCAATTTAATAAGGAAGAGATTTCCTTTTAATTATATTGCTTAATTCAGATTTTGTTTTTAAATACAGATCTGTTGAAATATTCTAGCATTTGTTTACATTTATTTAATATACTATATATATATTGTCAAGTGTAACATTACATCCCTCCAGTACACCCTTTGCCTAATTCAAATCCAAGACCCAATAAATGAAAATGAATTAAAATTCATTTCAATAAAAAAATAATAATAATAATCACAAGTATTATAAATGAGAAACCATTAATTGCTTTCTCCAATTAAACACCTAACTTAATCTTACAGTAAATACATATCTTAATTAAACCGTAAAACATTTACATGAATACTAACCTTCGTTAAAAACATCTCATCAATTATGATGTACCTCCTACACGTTATAACAATACAAGGGAAACATGATCGAATAGATTAGATGCAAGTAAGAAACAAAAAATTATTTAAAGGAAAGAAATAACAAAATGTTTATTGTTATTAATGTATTATATATTGTACCGAGACAAAGTCAGTACATGTATATACCCACACACACAAGCAGTGTAAATACTCTATTTTTTATTTACTTTCAATGTATGATAAAAATAAATGTAGTTTTCTTTCAATGCTTCATAAAATACACTATAAAATAAAATGTTAATATTTCTGATTAAATAATTTAAGGCTTTCATATAATCTATTATAATAATATTCTCTAAAAATAAAATATAAAGCATCACTAATATGCCATTTTAAATCTCAATAAATGATTTCTACTTGTATATGCCGCGGGGGTAATTAAAAAAGGGTTTATTTTAAATTATAACTATAGCGAAAGTTAAAAGCTTATAGAGGTGATTTTGAGATTAAATGCTTGACTTTTAAACTAATGTAAGTTAAATTGTTATCTTAAAACACGCACGCATGTATGTATAAAAAAGGTGAATAAGTATGAATTTTTTCTGAGATTGCAATGTGAGATTGCATAAACCTAAGATTGCCTCAAGCATATGGATTGAATGAACATTACGTATGACACGGACCCCAACGACAACTCAAAGAATATTGAACTCTGGGTGGAGATTGGATCCTCAGATAATAACCAACCCATATAAATATGAGTCTTAGTCTTTGTCTTTACACTCGGTTACAGTTTTTTTACATTCTTTGTTTTGTTTTGCTTATGCTTATAGTTTTTTTTTTTTAATTCCTCCGGAAGCTACAACTAGAACTTTCTTTTTTTGCTATCCGGTTTATCCAATATGACCACTGTGAAATTAACCTTTAGAGCGTCGATCGTCATGATGGGCTAAGAAACCCCTCAGTGATTGATCGACGCTCCACCGCCAGAACATTTCCACAGCTATGAATGATCAACAACAGTGCCGTCCAAACGTCGTACTCCAATCAGTCCAAGGAAGTTGTCCAAACATATTACGCTGAACTTATATATAAAATGAATAACCATTTATTATGGAAACAATATCCAACAGGTTCGAACCCTCATCAAATTAGAAGCAGCAGAAGACTACGCAAAATCCTAGGTAAACACTTTATTTCTTTTACGCTCCCGTTCATTCTTTACGTAGACTTTAAAGGCAATCTCATAATTAATTTAATTTCAACTTTCGTAAATAAAAAAAAAAAAATATCAGATGCTACATAGTTCCTCATATTTAAATCTTAGGACTTTTCCTGTTATGAACTTTTATCATAATTAATATTTTCTTTCGCAACTAAATTATAACACACACCTAATTTCAAATGTAAAAGAAGGAAATATATTATATCATCCATGTTTATTATGCATAATATGTTCTTTTCTGTGCGAGTGCGAGAATGCGTGTATGTGCGTGCAAATAAAGCTATTAATTAATGTTTCATTTTTTTATATTCAATAAATTCTTTTTTTATTTAAACAAGTCGAGCATTCCTCAAATCATTCTCTATAATTAAAATATATTTTTTAAGTATTATAATCAGCATTTATTCATGCGATTAATTATTTTACTTTTAAATTTGTCTTTCTTATTTTTTTTTTGTTTTGTTTATTTCTTTAAATTTCATCGTGCCGTAAGTCACGATGTTTATTTACTATGTAGTTAAGATAGATAGGTTTAAGAGTTGGGAGGGCCTATTATTAATAAGTATAAGTAAATGTCAATAAAGCTAATATGAATAATTCTATTGGACTGTATGATAACGGGGGGATGATATTATCAGCTTCTAAATTTTTTTTATATAAGGATGCATAAATCAAACATTCGTATTAGTTGCAAATAACCAATGACCCGGTCCAATATTTGGACCGATCTGTAAATCAACCAAGCTTCTTCTCCATTGGTTATTATTGTGTCTTTTGCCAGAATGATATTCTTGAAACAATTTCATCGCGACCCTGAGTGACCCTTATTGGTCCATGCTGGGAGTTTGAGCTTATGGGCGGGAATTAGAATTCGAAATCGTTTTGATATGACGTAAGGTGATGCGAGAAATTAAATTGTAAATTAAATCATCGTATCTGGCGCCCCCTTGTGTTGATAATGAACAACTATCGATATAGGAAAATAAATAAAGCTTTACGCTATATCATGTTTGTTTCGGAGTTCTCAATCCCTATATGAATGGTTGAATAAGGGACCGGTCACAATATATAATAATCACTAATAATGATGTAAACAAAATCACAACCACGAACCTGCTAGTTCAAATCATCAAAAATCCTATTATATAGAAAATCCTCATTTTGGTAATTAGAGAAATATAAAAACCAATAAGCTTCTTCTCAAAGATCAGACAAAAAAATCTCATCAGCTGAACAACCTGCATAAAGTTTAAGCTGAGAAATCGAACTTGCAATTCGAATAAAAAATTCAGTTGCCATTAAGTGGAATATTAATGGAAACAAGCCTTTGGATATTCAGTAAAAAAATAATAGACATCTAGATTCAAATCTAGCCAACTGAAAGATTCTAAAGTGAATTCTTCAAAATTTAATTCAAATTATTTGAGATTTCCAAAGTGTTTCTAACTTTAAGCCAGAGATTGAATTAACTTTAATTTAGGATATCTAATAGTAAAAATGTTGCTTTTACTTCACTTATTCTACTAAATATATATAAATAGCAATATAGACAACCATGCACTGCTAATCACAGTGCCAAAACTGAAATGAAATCAACCTAGCATTTACCATCTATACAGAAAAAACATCAAATTTACTACTCGAGAAATGAATTGAGAAATTCTACATCTCAAAGCAGGCCTTCTAAGGAGAGATATTATAAGTGATATAATGGATGTTCTAGAACACTCAAATCTTATCACATATAACCTGGAATGAATTAAGGAGTATGATTATAATCTTTTTACTAGGACATTTTTCTTATAAACTCTGAAGTTACATTTAGATTGACATCATAAATTCTAATTATTTATTTATTTTACGTAAATTACTTTATTTATCTCTTTCCTTTAATATGGATAAAAAGGGGGTATAAGTCATTGATATGTAATAGAAGGATTAAATATTATTGTAAATTAAAATAAAATATAGGTTATGATGAGAACTTGCTTATAGATCCGATCATCAGCAAGCCGAGAGGTAAGATTTTATCTTAATATATATTTATTGCCAACACTTGTACAGTGACACTGTTATTTATATTTTTTATTAGTTAATACTGATCATTTAGTTAATTGTTTTCGGTGTACCTGACTAACTCTTTCTAGTATAAATGGTCATTCCTGTCTTTATCATAATCAAACATTATAGCAGGGGGATCCCATATCATCAACATATGATCGATGTGAATTAATCTATAAAGTTATTGGGAGTAATAAATTATAATTTTAATAAAAAAATTTAGCAAGCAAGGATGATTTAAATGATCATAAATTGTAAAATAATTTTCTCGTGTGTTAATTTGGACATCAAATGGTTATTTGCTAAAGGGAACAAGGAGTTGGACCAATGATTTTAAATAATGATAATCAAAGAATATCCATCAATGTTAAATTAAATTATTTTGTTATAAATTTCATTACTAAATTTGTGCTTACTGTAAATAAACTTGTTAAATATATATATTTTTAAATTAAAGATTATCATTTGTATTTATCCATATTCATTTTTCAATTTGTCATATATTATTCTCATACATTTACATATGTTGTCACACTTTCGCATATCTTCATATATTCATACATATTTGTACGTACCCGCACAGTAAGTGATATTGATATACTCTGAACTAGATGACTATGCAGATTCTTCTTGGGTTTGAAATCCAGGAGTAATGAAAATTAAAGATGGTAAAAATGAAATGGGTATATGGATATAGTTTGATACCCTTTTGAGTATTGATACCCCATCTATCAGGAACAAGATCGAAGTGTGAGTGGGTATACACATGCAAAGATCTTACAACTAGACTCTCTCACCCATTATGGTGACTTAACTAACGTATTATCATACCATGTAAAAAACCCGTTCTGTTACAATAGTATATATATATATTAGTTATACAAAATCTTTATCATATCTTATCATAAAATCCTATATTTAAATAAACAAATCACTTTTCTCATTAACAAAAGATTGGGTAACCAATCTCTCTCCCTGAAAAACCTTTATTTAATTGTAAAAAGCTATATCGATTAAAATTTTTGCTCAAATCAAAAATCTATTTCATCTTAAAAATCAAGCTACTACATGTCCATTTTACCTCTATAAGATATCAAAAGCCTTGATGCTACTTTTATCTGCGTAAAAGATAATATGTTATTCAGTTTAGTTGCTATCAAATTGCCTTATGAGGCAGCTTTTAAAAACAAAACAAAAAATACAAAAGACTTGTTATACAAATTTCCAAATTCTTAAGAAATCAATTCAATCTAGTTTATGATGTTTTATCAAATTATATATCACATAATTTCAGAAACATAAAGCTCAAAAACTCCATTATTATTTGTTTACCTATTGTTGCTTTAATTGATGATCATGTTATCAAAAAAGTTTGGGAATTACATTTTATAACAGTACATTCATTCCAGCATAGACATAATATATAAAGAGCTGAAGTAGTACCTCTCTTCAGAAAGCAATCAATTCTCAATTAATGCAAGCATATGAATTGGCATTTTCACACTCCTTCCTTAATAACCAAAGGCATTGGTTATTTGACCAGAACCTGCACATTATATGATAATGCTAAAAAAAATATCATTCATATCAAGAAAAAAAGGCAGATATTACGTCAGTCATTGCTATAGCAGGTGTGAAAATGATCAGAGCATCTCTCCCTCTCTATGAAGATTTGTGCAGTAAGATGCATGTAACCCAATATTTCAAAAATGAAAATGCATTTCTAATTAAATTTCTACTATCATTAATAACATATATATTGCAGTGACTTATGTTCCAAAAAAAGATTCATGAACAAATATGATTTTATCTTTATTAGTGAAAATTCTCTAATTACCATCATAGCATTAATAAATTACTCATCTACTTCCATCCCCATGAGATCAAGTTTGTTTATCCCAACCAAATTATATATAAAAATGAATTACTAATCATACTTAGAATTAAGTAAAAACTTTTTTCCATATAGATAATTAATTTTAACCATTTAATAAAAGTAGAAAAGTGTATTAGCTTCAGTGTGACAATCAATTTATCTACTTTTAATCCTGAATCATAAGGGCAGCCTTCGATATTAATTCATACAATTGTATTTTTGACTGTATCAATGAGTCACATATTTCTGGACATCAATTCCAAATCAACAAATGATTATGAAAAGTCATAATAAATGAACTTACTAGATGTGTAGTTGCTTTTATGCCACACAAAAACATATATTATTATTCATGTCTTCAAATTTATAGAAAACAAAAATTGGATAAAAGTAATATACGAGGATAAGACAAAAAATATTTGCAAACTCTGGCTACATAATTTATTTTAATCAATCTTCAAAAAAAATAAATACATCAGTTTTCGATCATAATCTTCCTGCTTTTCAATACACTTTTGTCTATCTGTCAACATGCTTTTGATTCCCTCATTAAAAAATGTTTTAGATTGCACTGTGAGCCACAAACACACTATTATCTTCACCTCTTTATCAGATAGGAAACTTTATCTTCATAGAGCTTCCTTCATGGGACCAAACAAGTAGTGATAGTCTGATGAAAAAAAATTAAAACTATAACCTCAAAATCAAGCTTTTGGAAAATGTTCATAGTGTATCTGCAGTGTGTGAACACATACTGTCATGCAACAGCACAATGCAGTCCTCAGCATTTTGACCAAATTTTTAGGTTTTACCTCCCCAGTGAGCATCTCACTGTAATATGCACTGTTATTTGGTGAACTGTTTTCCAGGAGAATCATTTCACATGCATATACAATGTTGTTATCAGTTGTGGATATAGTCAAGAATCTGGCTCCTTCTTCATGGCTGATACTAGTGCAATCATGCTTAAGCTTATCTATCCATTCATACACACATCTTAGTGGCAAAACACTTTCGCCATATAGTGAAAGTTTTCAATAAATATAGGCATTAGATTAATCTTCAGACAACAAACAAAAAAAAACATCAATTCATGCTGTCTTCTTTTGTGCAAGTCATAAATGGGAAAATCATTATTTCTTCATTTATAGACACATGTGAATTGTCATAACATGTTTAAATCTGTACAGCAATGACTGGGGAGACAACAAATTCACAGCGCAACCAACAGAACTTTTAATATAACTGAAATGCAAATAATGTTTGAACTTATCCTTATATGTTTGCATTAATGTTTTTAATTATTGTAATTCTGAATCAATTTTTAATATATCATGCACATATATGTATAAGTTTAATTTCAAAAAGTTGATTTTATGTATACATAATATCTTGAATGTGCTTAAACAATATACACAGGAAGATTTCTACTTGCATAGGTTCAACATATATAAATTTGTATTTACTAACAAAAACTTGTATACATGTAATATCTCATAATTTTCAGAATTAACTAATTTACTTTAGAAATATGAAAAGAAAATATCATTCAATAGCAGCAAAATTACTTGACTTCTTTATCATATATATCAGTTGCTTGAGATGAGATGAGGATGAAGAAACTGAAAAATCCTGAGTTCAAATCTCTCTAATTACATATATAAAAAAACATTCATACTTAGAGTTCCAATTTGAAATTGAATAATAATTCAGGTTAGCAGTATGATTGGGGGGGGGGGGGGATCTTTCGTTAATTAACAGAAAAGTAACTTTACTTCCTTGTCATACTAATTAATTAAATAATAATACCATTTAATAGAACAAAAAATGAGGAGTACAATGTTACTTTCAGCAAGAAACTTTCATTAATTATAAAATTATTAAGTACAGTGCTTTATAAAAGGATTTTCAATATAGCAATGTACTGTAAATGATCATTTAAAAAGGAATTATTTCAATGCATCAATAGCAATAATATTTATAATTTTTATTTCAATTTATACCTAAATTGGGTTTTGCAAAGTTTGAGAAACAAACTACATACATAGTTGAGAAGTGCCTAATATATATATAAAATTCAAAGTTCTATGAAGATTATCAAAATATTAAATTTTTTATGAATTTTTTTAAAAAACATACACAATCCCAAAACATATGATTCTCAAGATCCTATATCACAGCTATCAATGATAGAGAGAAAAAAATATATCACATCATTATATTTGATTACATATGAACCAATGTGAAATGATTGCACAAATAATTTAGCTATCTTAATAATTTCCCCACTGTTGTATAATTTTTCAAATTAATGCATGTAAAAAAATGTATCTCATATATTATTTTATTAATTTATTTAAATTTGGATATACATTTTTTTAATATAGCATATGACTGTATATCTACGTTCCATTTTAATTCATAATTTTTTAAACACCAAAGTTTAAAAGATTGTATACAACGAATTCATAATGCATTATTTTTCAAGGGAATGGAGAAAATAGTAGATGCAGATAGAAAATATACTTGAACTCTATTATAGGCAAAAGCAATTTGATGATTGTTCACAGTAATATATGTAAAATAGATTTCAGATTTTACAAATCAAAGAATTGCAAATCCATTATTTATTAAAAAATGAGTGCACAATAATTATATAGTTTTAAAAAAATCAAAACTAATAATTGTTATAATTATAAATTCCCTATAGTACTTTTTAAATAAACTTATTTTCACTTCTCTTTAAAGTTTTACTTCTATTTAAAGTATGGAGAACTGATTAATTCTGACAGGATTTAAGACAATTTAAAGCACTATCTAGTAAGAGGAAAGAAATAAAAGTGATTATCAATAGGCAAATTTCTACTATTAAAGTCTAGGATAAAGAAACTTGAAAATAATTTTATTTAAAAAAAAAACAAGTCATAAAAAAAGTTCTTGCAAAAAATATAGTTATTTTTTATACTTTTTATTTTATTATTTATAAATTACAATTTTTGAAAATTCTATTACAAAGATATTATTTGATAATGAGAAAACTAATTTGAAAAAACTAATTATATATATATATACACACAATAATATTTAATAATGAGGAAACTAATTATAATATTATGAGTGGATGTGTGTATATATATATACACAAACAGGATTAATATTTCTATATATTTTCAAAATAAAAAATTATCCATAAGGAAATAAAAACTATGTCAAAACTATGATTTATCAATGATAGATCTAAATAAATGACAATTCAAAAAATGGTGAATCTATAAAAAAAATAACAAGTACTTCTATAGTATTGATTTCAGAAACAAAGAAAGCAAAGAAGAGATATTAAAAATTATACATGAATAAACAATGGAATGAGAATTCAATGTATTTTATCAAAGAGTGATAGCAATTTTCTCTTGCTTTTCATCATAACTGAAAAACATTAAAACATTATCTTCGTGCTTTCTTTTATAGAAATGATATTTCCCTGTCACAAATTGATAATTCTAGACTATTAACGCAACATTGCTATCACCCCACTAATAAGGTGTTTTAAGTTTTCATTCTAATTATGACTTCAAGATTTTAATTCAGAACTCTGTTAATATTTAGATTAGGTGGCATGATTCTCCTTGTTAAATAGAACAGTATCATTTAAAAGGTTCAAACAAACAAAATATCTAAAACTTATACTAACCAACAACATGCTCAATGGATTGAGAAATTGCATTCAATCACACACACATTACTATATTCGGAAAGGAATAATCTTCATATGTGCATACTAAAAGAATTTTTTCTAGATTCAATAAACTTGCAAATAATGTCTTTGTATCAATCAATTATCAAGTCTGACTTGTGGAGGATTTTTATAGTGTGAGCATATGAAAATTTATTATTTCAAAAACATTATTATACAGAATCCATTTTTCATCTGGATAGTGAACATTATTTGTGAGTTTATTAAAATATTCTAGAAAGTACAACTTGCGGGAATTGTCATAATATGTGCATATGAAGATTTATATTTTCAGCACTACATATTTAATAGGGTTGTTTAAATTAATACAATATAAAAATATGCTCATACACACAAAAATCCTAAAAAATACTTACTTATTTTTATCACCACCTGGGTAGAATTTATACGGAGGAAAGCCATTTACAAGAATGATATTTAACATTTCAATGCCAATACTATTTTCAATTGACTTTAAATCAATTTCTTTCATATTTTCATAAATTATCCTTAAAAAAAAAAAGCATAAATTGCAATATTTATTTAGTTTTTATATATAGTAATTGATAGTCACCATCATAGGCAATTCATAGTGTTCTCTTAAAATTAGATATTCAATATTGAAACAGTTTTACCATATGGCCAAAATCATCAGCGGCCTTGACTTATACTATAATCCACTCCATATTGTCATGAAATATTCCATTGGATCATAGCTATATTTTAAAGCTAGTTATGAAATATTCATATTCTTTATATAAAAAATGTTCTTGCACATGCTAATGAACAGGATTAATTTAAAATATACCAACATTTTTTTTTTTTGCAACACAAAATAATGACAAAATTTTAAACTGCTTTTTATCAAGCATTATATGGCACTCTACAATATTTTGTAAATAACTGTTCAATTATAAAGTTACTGAAAATATGCAGAAAGATCTTAAACATTATCATACATAATAAAAGGGGGGAAGTTTTATCTAAGGATGACTTAAAAGATTTTTTGAGTGATTCGGGTTATAGGAATTTCTGAGTATTAACTGCCTTGTTTTCAAGAAACAAAACGAATTACTAATGAATCATGTCTAAATTAAAAAGTCCACATCTTACATACAATCTCATAATTGCAGTTATTATTTGATGTATCTATATGTATGATATATACACTAAGACACAATGTTTTTAAGTAACCAGAATAGCGAATAGTCTGCAACACTCTTATGTTCAATTCCCACGATGTTCTCTTGCAACGAATGCTCTGCTGTTCTCTTGCAACAAATGCTCTGCTGTTCTCTTGCAATGAATGCTCTGCAACGACTCTATTTCTACTGTTCGCTAAAGTTCAATTCCCTCGATGTTCTTTCAGGCTGGCTGCTACAAAAACGGTTCACAATGGGGATATACCTTTGCCCCAGTCCAGTTTAGCTGTACACGAACTCTTCATAGTAAGCACTGCGATTGACCTTAAGCTCCTTACAGCTTCCATCTCTGCAACAGTCTACTTCACTTGAAAACCGCTGGAAACTCAACTCTTTATTCAGCCGCCATCCAGACGGTTTCCTCAGGCTGTGGTCTCCTTCAGCTATACTCGTGAACTACATTTCCACTGGGCACTGGACATTAACCGCAGGCACTGACGCTAGATGTATCCTATTGGAATTGAACAGTAACTCTACTGTAGCTGCACTCAAATACTGACTGCTACTCCTCACTGCTTACACTGCTCTGCCTAGTTGTTATATAATCTTTCTTATCGCTTTCTGATAACTGTAACAATCAATTACGTTGTCCAATCAAGTAAGGTCTCTTATCTAGAAATATTTGCAATCAGCAAATATTTCTTGGAATTATCATCTGCCATTACGTTAATTAAATTCCTCAGTTATCAGTGCGTGATCTGAAAACAACCTCTCGAATAAATATTAGTTTTTCTGGAGTGCACAAACTTGCATTCAATTTTTACAAAATACAACATTATTAATACACTGTTAATCATATGGCAAATGAACATGGATAGATTGCTTACAATCATTCATCAATCAGCAGGGTGAATTTAATAGCTTTAAACTTCTGATTTAAGATAAATAAACATCATGGTCTTTCTTCTCTGTTATTCTTAAGTGAAATATCAAGTGAGTTTTCTTAAAATGAAGATGAATGTATGTGAGAAAGACCTTTGTGGGATATTTATAATTATAACAAAACTAAATTATAGCTGGCTCTTATTCCCTGTAGGCTGTAAAATCACCAGCCAAGGCAGTGGTTGACAGCTGAAGACAGAGACCTTAAAAATCCCCTTATGAATCCAGGCTGACATTCATTGACAAACTTTTATTTAGGAATCTACAACAGCAGATCACTTTCTTTCAAGTTAAGTAAATAGCATGAATTGGAAGAATTGTCTATATTAAATAAGACATTATTGGATTTTGTGAAGTTAAAAGAAAGGATAAAAAAAATAACTGATTTTAAAAAGTATTTTACTACAATGACATAAATATTGGAAGCACAACTAGAGTGGGATTCATTATAAAAAAAAAGTAAATAAACATTATGGAGATTGTTAGTACATCAGACATAGTGAAAAGATTAGATATTTAAATTAATAGAAAATATCAAATACAAATAATTCAGAGTCCCACCAAGTTCTCGTTGAGATGAAATAGGGAATGTTTAAATGGATATACAAAATGCTTTTGATTAGGTTAATCAATTTTTTTACATTGTTATGGGAGACTTAAATGTTAAAATTAGTAATTGATTGAAAGATAAAAGTGCCATGAAATTTGGTTATGGTGTCAGAAATATAAGATTACAGACTTGTGAAGTTTGCAGAAAAGATAAAACTGTATATTATAAATTCTTTCATTTAGAAAAAATAAATGGAAATGAACATAGAAGCATGCAAATAAATTTATAGTAAAATAGGATTATATTTTGATTAATAGAAATTATACATTTCAGTTCTGTAATGTTTTTGATACATTCAACACAGGAAGTGATCAATTAGTGAAAAGTAATATACATGATGTTGCAAAACTAGAAAAGCAAAAACTGTTACGAAAAACAATATTAACAGTTAATATTCATAATTTTAAAAAACACTTCAATGAATTTCAATTAGAACTAACAATTTCTTTTAAAGTATTAATAGATTGTTTGGACTAGATTAAAGGCAAATTCTGTTAAGAAGTGCAAGAAAATATAGCTAGTATATAAAAATAGCAAATTACTAGTAAATATTTTATTGAGACAAGACAGTGTATGAAATATATTGTACCGAAGTACATTGATATTTAATTAATTTTATGAGTCCCATATTTTAAAATATAAAAAAATCTAAACTTGAGAGAATTAAATGCAAAACATAAAGAGCAGGGGGGGGGGATTTGTTATTAAACAAAAATAAACTATAAACGTTTTTTAAAATAATAAGAAAAATAAACTGTAAACACTTTTTAAAATAATAAGATTTTTTTTGTTTAAAAGAGGAAAAAAAAAGTCTTGTAATAAAAAAATGATTTTAATATTCTTTAAATGAATTTATAATAAAATAAATAAAGAGATTTCGTTTTATCTTATAATAAAATAATTAATTAATATGTGCGTGTATGTATGTGATTTTTAATAAAAAAGAAAAGAAAAGGTTGATTTATTTCACGAGACCAGAGACACTGCTGCTAATAAAGTTTTCCATTGTTTTAAACAGTATAAATAGCTCAACATTTTATTATTCTGGTGCTGCTTATTTCTTGAAGTAATATCTCCAAAAAAATGTTGCATTGTTAAAACCAACGTGGTATGCAGTCAACTGAAGCCGCTCTATGCATTTAAGATCTGCAATTAGTTCAGAAAGTGATCATGTTTAAATAGACTAAACGAACAGCGGAGTGTGTGTATGCCAAATCAGCCACAAAAATCATACTATGTCACTGGATCTATGGAGGAGTCGTTTACCGTTCATCAATGAGTTAAAAATAATTCCATTATGCTGTTTCCGTCGTATTAAAAAATCCTAGGTAATTATTTGACTTTGATATCTTAATATTCCCGATTTCTTCTTAAAATAAAAGATAGACTTTATTAAAAAAACTTTGAACTTTATGAATTAATCTTAAAAATAAAACTTTAAATTTGAAAAGATAATATTTGCAATAATAAAAATAAGTAAAATCACTTTTATTATTAAATAATATTTTGAAACAAGTGCATGCACATATGTGTGATTTGATTTTTTTTGTGGCTTTAGCTAAATTAAAGAGCTAAGCCTACTAATATATGGAGTATCTGAATTAAGTTCAGGCCCATATGATTTTTTCAGTTGGAGAGCTGACTTTAAAGACATGTAGATGTCTAAAAGTTTCAGATCTTCTTCTAACAATTATCTTTTAGATAAATGCTTTGCTTGAGTTGGTTTTTTAGATCCAATGTCCCAACTCCTCACTGAAGAGACCCATAGGTCGAAACCGGTCTGGGGATGGGGACCATGATTTGAATGCCTTCTCTTGTAGTAGCATTTATCATAAATAAAAAAAAAAGCTTGTTTAGAGCTATTAGCACGCTCTTAACTTTACATATTAGTAAGTGCAAGCTATATATAAGTCATGTGACTTCTGACTTGTTACTATTACTGTTAAAAAAAGAAAAAAAAAAGAAATAAAATATAATGTAACATGTATACTTTATTTGCTAAAGTAATGTATTAAAATGCTTTATTTTAATTTTTAAAAAAGAAGCGTGTGTGTTTCATTAAAAGATAAAACGATTAATTTATTTTAAATGAAAAAATACTTAAATTATTTTTCTTAAAATATTTATGTTTATTTTGATATGTGCGGGTAAGTATAAATATTTATTTTTCTTAATAAAAGTAGGAGGGAAAAAATCTAATGATTGATAATAGTATTTCATAAAGATTCGCTAAGTTAAAGATCTAAATGTTTCGGCAGTCAGTATAATATTAGTATTATGGTTAAAGGATTGAAGTATTATTTTGAATGGTTCGGGAAATTATTTTAGTTTTTTATAAAATAGTAGTAGCTTCGAGGGGGCATTTAAGATACCTTTTGTTTGTCTATTAGTGGGTGGTTGGAAACCGAATGAGCTAGCAGGGATTTCAGGTACCAAATTATGCTGATAAGATAGACATGCTAATTCTAACGTAATTAGCTGGCGCCTAAGTGATTTTCTTTCTTCTTTTAAAAATAAAATTAAGTGTTTATTTGGTGGTGTATATTTGGTAGTCGAGCGTTGTGTGTTATTGGTAGTTCGCTACTGATGATAGTTGACACTTTACCTGAAAACCAACCACTTTCTGGGAGGAGAGTTTAGAAGGGCAAAGTATAATAAAATATTAATTGATATTTTTTGTCAATAGTTGTTGTTGTTTCCTGTATTTAATTGGTAATTTTAGGTGGAGTTGAGAGGTGGTTGGTTCAATATATATATAAATTAATAAGAATTGAAGATCTAAAATTTTGTAAAATAATACAAAAAAGAGTTAATAATGGTATCATCATCAATAGTAGTCTGTCCAATAGACAGGTCCAGAGAGTAGTCACTACATCAGTTCATCCATTCTTCAATTCCATTCTCTTCCTTGCCCACTTCCTCAATTCCACATAACCCCTTCCATCTCGTATATCATCCAATAATGTCAATCTCTTCCTTCCTTTCTTTTTATTTCCACTCACCATTCCTTCCAAAACATCTTTCATTAAACTATATCTTTTCTTAGTATATGTCCAATCCAGTTTCTCTTTCTCTCTTTGATACTTTCAATCAATCTTCTTTCCTCATTAACTCTTTTCAAAACTTCTTCATTTGTTATTTTATTCACCCAACTGATTTTTTCCATTTTTCTCCATGTCCACATCTCAAAAGCTTCCAGTCATTTCTTAATTCTATTATTCAATGTCCATGTCTCACAACCATACATTAATACACTCCACACATAACATTTAATTAATCTTTTCCTTAATTCTCTTTCCATAGGTCCACAAAATATCTTCTTTCTTTTTACAAATGTCACCTTTGCCAATGCTATTCTTCTTTTAACTTCATCTTCACTTCTTCCATCCTCACTCAACCAACAACCCAAATATCTAAATCCCTTCACCTGCTGCACCATGTCATCATGGATTCCAATTTGCAGTCTTTTTGCATCTCTCCCTATCCATAAACACTTAGTCTTTTCAATATTAATCTTCATTCCATATGCCATACATCCTTCTTCCAATTTATGCAACATATTCTGAAGATCCTTTTCTTCCTCAGCAATAAGAGCCATATCATCTGCAAATCTTATACACTTTATTACTCTCCCTCCAACATTTGCTCCTCCACAGTCCAAATAATTATTTATCATTTCTAAATAAATATTAAACAAAACAGGTGACATACTACATCCTTGCCTGACTCCACTTTCTATATTCACTTCATCAGTCTCATTACATCCAAATCTAACTCTTATTCTTTGCCCATTATACATATTCCATATCAATCGTCTTTCTTTCCAGAATACTCCTTTATCTCTTAAGATAGACATCAGTTTATTATAGCTTACTCTATCAAATGCCTTTTCTAAATCTACAAAACATATACCAATTCCTTTATCTCTTTCAATATATCTTTCTGCAATTGTCCTAACAATACCAATAGCATCTCTTGTGCTTTTCCCTTTCCGAAAACCAAACTGTTCTTCAGCAATATAATAGTCAACCTTCCCATAAATCCTTTGAGTTAAAACCCTCAATAACACCTTAGAAACATGAGACAATACACTTATTGTCCTATACTCTTCACATTTAACAGCTTTCTTCTTTTTAGCAATTGGAATCACTATAGTTCTTAAAAAAATCTTCAGGCCAAACTCCACTATTATATATCAAATTGCAAAGTCCAACTATTTCCTTCATAGTAAATTCTCCCATTTCTCTCAAAAATTCTATAGGTACTGCATCAAATCCAATAGCCATACCATTCTTCATTTGTGTGATTGCCTTTCTTACTTCATCTGGCAGTATGTCCATACCTCTATCATCCATTGCAACATCTTCATTTTCAAGTTCATAACTAGTTAAATTATTTCCTCTACTAAACAAATACCGAATATATTCTTCCCATCTTTTTAATATATCATTACTATCGGTTAACCTTCTTCCATTCTTATCCGCAATCTCACTTGCTACCCATGTCTTTTTCTCCCAAGAAATACTTTGTATTCTATCAAATGCTAGATCATATCTTTTCATCTGTTGAAACCTTTCTATCTCTTTACATTCTTGCTCCAACCACTTTTCTTCTGCTAAATCTGTTTCTCTTCTTAATTCATTATTAAATTTCCTATATTCCTTTAGCCCTTCCTCAGTATTTACATTCTTCCACCATCTCCGCACTTCCATCTTTTCCAACATACCTTCAGTTATCCAAGGCCTTTTAGCTTTTCTCGCATGAATAATACCTATTTCATTTTTTTCTATTTTCAAGAATCCCTCTTTAATTCTATTCCAACACTCATCAGAGCTATTAATATAGTTCCCATCCTGAACAATTCTTTTAAATTCATTTTCACATATTAAACCAAATTTTCCTTTTTCCATTTGTCTCAATTTATCCAAGTCCCATCTTGTGTATCTTTTCCCTCTTTTAATTCTTTTTAAACTTAACTTTAATTTAGCCATCACCAAATTATGATCCGAATCTATATCAGCACCTGGCAAAGCATGTGAACCCTTAACAGCATTCTTATATCTATTCTGAATCAGTATATAATCAATTTGATAACGTTCTTTGTTACCTGGAGCTTTCCATGTATACAATCTTCTAATATGATTTTTAAAGCAAGTGTTTGCAATGACAAACCCATTCTCTTTACAAAATTGTACAAGTCGACTACCCCTTTCATTTCTTTTTCCAATACCATAATTTCCAACAATTTTCTCTTCCCTACCTTTCTCCACAACAGCATTCCAATCCCCCAATAGCAATATACATGCGTTTTTTCCTTAACATTGAATACTTACTTCTATCTTCTCATACATTTCATCAATTTCACTATCATCATGAGTACTAGTTGGCATATAAACTTGTATAATTACCAAATCCCTAGGACTTTCATTTATTCTCGTCACCATCAGTCTATCATTAATACCATCAACCTTTGCCACACTATTCCATATTTTCTTCCTCACAGCAATGCCAACTCCATTAATTGACCTATCACCACCTGAATAAAACAACTTTACATCTCCACTACTTACTTCTCCACATCCCTCCCACCTCACTTCACTTAATCCCATTACATCAATATTATTCAAATGCAACTCTCTTTTCAAATTCTCCAATTTCCCACCTTCCTCAAAGATCTAACATTCCACGTTCCAATTCTCAGTGTATCCCCTCTCAATGAATTATATTTATGAGGATTTCGCAGGTTGATGACCTGAGTAGCCTCATGTCCACTCCTGCCGGGCAAGACACCAAAGTTATTCTTAACTAAGGTCTCAACATCAAACGTAATGATTCCTGTAGACATACTCATAATAAAACAAGGGAATTATAAGACAAAGTGGTTTCCCGTTGCCTTCTTTGCCCAGCAATAACCTCTATAATAGGCTTAGTGTGCTAGCCAAATCCCATAAAATGAAAATCCAACTACCGCTTCCTCCTCATCGTTGTCACCTCTAGTGATCTTCCGCTGAATTGGAAGAAATGCCGTTGCTGACCCAGCACCCAGCGGGGTGTTGACTTATTTAATGGCGGTCAACACTCGCCATTATACATCCACCGTCATAGGAATTGTGGCACTTTATAGAAGTAAACACGCCACTGTCTCCTTCACCACTTCCTGATAGTGAATGTTGTCCCATTGTCAGCGACTGCTTATTTACAGTACTCTGCTTATTCGCAGCTAACCTTCATATCTGAAGGCCATGCCTCTATCCGCAACCTGGGGACGCTCTGGGTGGCATGAAACCCATGCCTTATTCCCAGAATAATGGTATATAAAAATATAATTGTGTATTGGCAAAGAAAGCTATAGAAGAAAATAAGTTTCAAAAGTATAGAATAACATACTGATTTTGGATGAAAAGTTATTCCAAGAATAAAAAGATTAAATTATTATAAAAAGAGAGATGCACATCATGAAATGTGCAGAAAAGTTCTATAAAGAATTATAGAGTAATAAAGAACAACAAAAAAAAACTATTCTCTACAGTTATTATTTTTACATTGCCAAATGTTTTAAAAGGTAAAATAACCAATTAAATATATAAAGAAGTAAAATTTCTAGGTGATGATGGAATTACTATTGATATTTTAAAAGAAGGAAGTGAAGAAATAAAAAAAAAAAAAACTATTTCAAATCTGTATATTAAGTGTAGTAATGATAAAGATTTACCAAATGATTGAAAGAATGCAGTAATAATATTGATATTCAAAAATGATGATTAAGAAGATATTAGAAAATGACAGATCTATCAGTCTACTGTAGACTGGATTCTAACCAACTAAAAGAACAAGAATTGAGAGAAATTACAGAAAGGACCAATGAATGTGAGTTGCTATTATACTTTGGATTTATAAATTATGAAAAAGCACTTGATTCTACAAAACATTAAACATTAAGATGTAGACACAAATACTGTCACATTCTAAAAAATATTTCCCAAAATGCAACAGTAGTGATTAGATAACTCAACTACATTAAAAAGATTAATACTGAGAAGAATGTATGATATGCTGATTGCAAAATATTGTTTCAGAACTTTAGGAAATATTGCAATTGTTATCAGATAAAAGTAAAAAAGTAGGACTAAAGATATATTCTAAAAAAGAGTAAACTAATGTTCAATGGATTTTATCAGTAAAAAAAATAAAAGCTGATAATCATGAATTAGAAGAAGTTAAAGTCCGCAAATACCTTAATGAGATTATTAATACAGAAAAAAATATAATAGGTAAAATCAATTATAAAATTAAACTTGAATGAAGTGCTTTTGGTAGAAATAATGTAGTATTAAAAAGAAATATATCTATATGTTTGAAAAGGAAAGTTTTAATATATATGTTTTATCAGTTCTTACTTATGGGTCTGAGACTTGAATATTTAAAAACTTAAGACCACTGAACAAGATATGAAAAGATATATATTATGAGTAACAAAAAAAAAAATGAAAATAAATGCATGGGTGAGAAAACAAATAAGTATTGTTGACATCATTGAAACAATAAAGATACTAAAATGTAGTTAGGCTAAACATATTGTTAGAAAAGATAAATGGACAGTTGAAATTTTAAAATGGATAATTTAGAAGATTTATAAAAAGATCTATATAAGAGGGATGAATGAAAGAAGGACATCTTTGGTGTGATGTGGACAAAAAAGATTAGCTTTGGAGAAAGTAAATTAAAAGGAGAGACATTCACCCAAGTGACAATGAATCAAAATAAAGATGTATGATTATCTTACAATGAATTCATAATCAAATGATATTTTTAAAAAGATTACTAATGTGATAGCACAGACATAATGGTTGGTTCATACTTGAGAAATTGTATAACATAATATGTCAGAACATAGCTCCGAGTCAATAATGTCAAGTATGTAAAATATGAAGAGACATAAAATTATCTTAAAAAATGTATTGTGGGTACAAGAAAGTCTATCCTTGGGTTTGTTAAAAAGAATCATCCTGAATGATTTTCTGACAATAATTCTACTATTAATGACAACAAATATATGACATTCTTTTCTTAATAGAATAATAGATTGAAATGTGTCTTCATGTGTAATATATATATTTACAGAAAAGTTCAATAACTGATAAGAAGATTTAAAACTTATTGATAGATCCAAACTGTAAAAATTTTATAATTATTTACTGACTAAGGTGATTTTAGATAATTTTTTGATGCAATGAAAATAACATTTAAAACTGGAAACAATATCACAATACTAGTAAATCTATGAATGACCTTTTTTGATGTACTAATAGTGATATTTCAAGCAGATGCAATTGTTTTGATCACTTTCTGAATAATGACAAAAGAATTCATGTGATAAGCTTCAATGATATTGTAGAAAATGGAGGCATTGACTCTAGAAATGTCCGGTTTTAAGAGAACGGGAAAAAAAAGAAAAGAGAGATGACCAAGATGGCGTAACGTATAGCCACACGTAGAACCTAAGGTTGTAACAAATTGTCACGGAACCATTTATTATGTACGGATAAATCTAAGTTAACCAACCTGAACTATTCAGAATAAACAGTGAAATTAAGTTGTACAGAAGAAGGAAATAAATGGGATGTAAAAGTGACTCGTGAGAAATAAACCATTAAAATATTCTGAGAGTGAAATAAATCATGGGAGAACGCTTGTCTTGTTTTCTGTTCGCCGTAAGTAACCGAGCCTTTTTTGAAAGACTTTAATTATATGTATCTTCCTGAATTTGTTTTATTTTTTCTTGTGCACATAATGTTATCTTAAGCATAGACAATTTCTTTGTATAATAACACACATGTATAACAAATAAATTAGCTTTAAGAAAGTAAAACTGTCTTCGACTCTAAGTTAATCAATTGGGTTTTCGGCTGAGATCGTTAACTTCCCGAAAACACTACAGATGGCGCAGTCGTGAACAGGATGTTAGATCGGAGGTTGTTTTTTTTGTGCGTGATTTGGAAAAAGTGAATACATCAGAATAGAAATAAAAATGGCAGTACCCTCACACGTATTAAGAGAATTTGAAATAAGAAATCTGGCGGGATGGACCCTCTACGTCGAACAAATAGAAAGATATAAGAGATTAAATAAAGTCAAGGATGATGAAACGAAAATCTCGACATTGTTGTATTTTGCGGGAATAGACGCAGTTCAGATTGCTAAACAGTTGGCCGAGAACAAAACTCCGGAGCAAATACCGTATAAGCTATTAGTTGAAAAACTCACAAATTATTTTCAACCAGCAATTACAAAAAGAGTCGCTCATTTGAGATTCAGAATGAGAAAACAAAACACACATGAAAGTTATTCGGAATATAACCTCACATTGCAGACATTAGCACGAGACTATGCATTCTCAGACATAGTTGACATGCTCCTAGATCAATTCCTATACGGCATGACGGACCACAATCTAAGAAAACAACTACTCAGTGAAACAGAGACTGATTATAATGCAGCGATTGCGAAATGTGTGGCTCACGAGACACTAGTGACTAATGCAAAGGAATTTCGAGAGGGAATCCAAGAAAAAAATTATACGACAGATGTACATAAACTAGAACCAATGGAAACACAACCATAGATGTCGAGAGAGTCTTTTAGTTGTTATTGTTGTGGTATGAAAGGACACATGAAAAGGACATGTAAGAATAGAACTTTGAAATGCCGAACATGTGGCATTAAGGGCCATATGGCGATCGTTTGCAGAAACAGGGATGGAAACCAATACAGAAGTGATAAAAGAATGGAAGTGACAAGGAGGGCAGAAATAAAGAAATGTGAGACAAACCTGAGCGAACAAATAGTGCTGGATGTCAAAATAATAAATGTAAAAGTAACGATGGAGATAGACAGTGGGGCAGGGCTATCCATCCTATCAATAAAAGACAAGGAAAAAATTAACACCATATCCAACTCGAAACTAAATTTGGATAAGACTAATGTTATCGCCACTGATGTAAATGGAAACAACGTCCAAATTTGTGGAAAAATTTCGGTCCCAGTGAAATTAAATAACAAAAGCAAAATTTTGCCCTTGTACATAGTTAAAAAGAACATAAAACCCTTACTGGGCCGAAACTGGTTCCGCCCACTGGGCATATCCATACAAGTGATTAAAATTGTAAAGTTAGAAAATGTAGTGCGACAGAAATTCCCAAGGATATTTGAGGAAAAAATAGGAATACTGAAGATAGACCCAGTGGACATAGAACTTATCGATAAGGCTCAACCGGTAGCAAGCAAACCCAGGAAGGTTCCATTCGCACTAAGAGCAAAGGTCGAAGAAAGTCTGTCAGCCCTGGTAAAGGAAGGAGTGTTGCCGCTAGTGGAAAGTTCAGATTGGGCCACTCCAATTGTGATAGTCACAAAGCCAGATGGGAGTTTGCGGATTTGTGGGGACTACAGGTTCACTGTAAATCAATATCTAAAAAAAAGTGCATATCCAGTCCCAAATGTCACAGAAATAGTGGCATCACTCCAGGAAGCTGCAGTTTTTGCTAAGATAGATTTGAGGTCAGCTTTTCATCAAATCCCAGTCACGGATAGGTCTGCAAAAATACTAACTCTGTACTCATGTCGGTCTTTTCCAGTGCAATAAGCTACCATATGGAATCACCACAGCCCCCAATATATTACAAGCTAAAATAGATCAAATGACGCAGAATATGGAGGGAGTGATCCCCTACCTGGATGACCTACTGATTTATGCTAAATCAGAAACCGAACTGAAGGAATGTGTGCTTGCCATATGCAACCGTTGGAAAAAGTGGGAATCAGGATAAATACCACTAAGAGCATTTGGTCCACGAGAGAAATAAAGTTCCTGGGACATATTATTGATCAGAATGGAAAACGTCCTAATCCCGAGAAGGTCGCCGCGATAAAAAACGCTCCAGTTCCAAGAAATTTACTAACCTTCTACGAAACTTTTTTGAAGGGAAAGGCACATCAGCTAAAACCCCTCTATGCCTTATTACGAAAGGGTCAGCGCTGGAAGTGGAAGGCTGAACACCAAGCTGTTTTCCAGGCAACCAAGGATTTATTGTCATCTGAAAGTATGTTGATGCATTACCAAGGTAATCAAGAAGTTATAGTAACCGCAGATGCTTCTGAATATGGGGTTGGAGCTATCATATCACACTTGATAAATGGACAAGAATGTCCGATAGCCTATACCTCCCGTACCCTGTCACACGCGGAAACTAACTATAGCCAGCTGGACAAAGAATCCCTCGCTATCATTTTCGCGGTAAAGAAATTTCATCAGTACATCTATGGACGAAATTTCACCTTATGCACCGATCATCGCCCACTATTAGGCATATTAGGTAAGACCAAAAAAACACCCAAATATAGCAGCCAGAGAATGCTAAGATGGATTAATATACTGGCAGCATACGATTATACACTAGTACACAAGCCGGGAAAGGACATACCTCATGCTGATGCCCTATCGCGTCTACCACTGAAGGCGGATAGACCACGTGAATTCGTGGAAGTGAATTTATTGGAAATGGTGAAGTTGAACGATAATGTAAATAGTGCAAAAATAGCGGAGTGGACAGCTAGTGATCCGGGATGTTGCCAAATGAGGACTTGGATAAAGAAAGGATGGCCAAGCCACCGTCCTGATTATCTTCATATAGCTATCTGGAATACCCGTCAAACCCTCTCAACCTGTAATGGTTGTATCAACAGGATAGATCATGTATTCGTACCGATGGAAGGTCGTGCCTAGGTCTTAAGACTACTCCATGCCGAACACCCGGGAATAGTGAGAATGAAAGCTTTGTCGCGTTCATGTGTGGTGGCCAGGAATTGACCAAGAGATCGAAAAAATGGTGGGACAGTATGCATATATACCTAAGGGTGATCCTACACATACAACAATGTTTACAACTTATTTTAATTTAATCATTTTAAAATTACAACTACGTATACCTTATATGCATACCAATCTATTGTGGCAAATAATAGGTGAAACAGTATGATAGACAAATAATATTGTTTCAATATTTAGAATGTTATAACAAAGAGCCTGCTATTGAATAATGCAATAATATCAAAAGAAATGTGGGAAATCATCATCTCTGATATACATTACCAAAAATTAATTGAGTGTTTCAATCATCAATGGTAGTTGCCAAGCCGAGGCAAACCTACCAAGAAAAACGCTGAGCTCTTGGATAGAACCAAACAAACCCTGGGAACAGATCCACATTGATTATTCTGGGCCTATAGAGGGACAAATGGTTTTAGTGGTGGTGAACGCATACAGCAATTGAGTGGAATACCATTTGTTAAGGTCGACACACTCGACATGTACCGAAAGGGCTCTCCAAGAGATATTTACCATGCATGGATACCCTGAAATATTGGTATCGGATAATGGAACAAGCTTTACCTCCACCAGTTTTGAAAACTTCCTGACAGAAAGAGGGATACATCACATTTTTGCACCGACATACCACCCTGCATCAAATGGTTTGGCAGAGAAGGCAGTCCAGTGTTTAAAAAAAGACCTGAAGAAAACAAGCAAGACCAGGATGGAGGAGGTATTGCTGGAAATCATGTTCTTCCAACATTTTTTGCCAAGGTCTAAAGATGGTAAATCACTGGCCAAACTGTTATTCAACGGAACGTATCGCACACACATGTCAACCGTTTTACCCCAAAAGGAAAAAAACTAAGAGACAACTGGAAGACGATTCCCATAAACATATGAAAAGGTTCAAAAGAAATGATCCAGTCTGGGTGCGTGATATACTAAGGAAGAGATGGCTACCCGGAACCATCATAAGTGCAAAATCAAGGACAATTTACCAAATAAGACTAGAGAATGGTCCATCTGTCCATAAACACATAGACCACTTAAGGAGAAGATTTCCATGTGCTCGAACGGATATCCCAGAAACCGTTGGAAATGCCAGTCAATGGGACATCTTACCTAAAGATAAGGAAGTATTGCCACAAATAACACAGGAAGAGTTTTGCCAAAACGAACCAGACCAGATGGATAGTGTACTGGAAGTTATGGACCCGACAGATGACACTGACAGCAGGCCAACCCAACAAGATGAAGGAACACCTGCACCAAGAGTTCACCATGAGCGTAGGCTGCCAGAAAGGTTGAAGGACTATGTTCTAGAGTGAGGGGAGGTGTAGAATATGGAGACGTTGACTCTAGAAACGTCCGGTTTTATGAGAACGGGAAAAAAAAGAGAAGAGACATGACCAAGATGGCGTAACGTATAGCCACACGTGGAACCTAAGGTTGTAACAAATTGTCACGGAACCATTTATTATGTACGGATAAATCTAAGTTAACCAACCTGAACTATTCAGAGTAAACAGTGAAATTAAGTTGTACAAAAGAAGGAAATAAATGGGACGTAAAAGTGACTCGTGAGAAATAAACCTTAAAATATTCTGAGAGTGAAATAAATCGTGGGAGAACGCTTGTCTTGTTTTCTGTTCACCGTAAGTAACCGAGCTTTTTTTGAAAGACTTGAATTATATGTATCTTCCTGAATTTGTTTTATTTTTTCTTGTGCACATAATGTTATCTTAAGCATAGACAATTTCTTTGTATAATAACACACATGTATAACAAATAAATTAGCTTTAAGAAAGTAAAACTGTCTTCAACTCTAAGTTAATCAATTGGGTTTTCGGCTGAGATCGTTAACTTCCCGAAAACACTACAGATATATTAAAGCTTCCTAATCATTTAGATTTAACAAAAATATCCAGTTTAAGAAAATTGCATCCTACTGTTTGTAAATGAAAAGAGTGCATGTCCAAATAAAATACCTGGTGCAATTTAAAATATTGCAATGATATGTTAGCCTTAAAGCAATTGGAATTTATATAAATATCTAGATCTATAAGATAAACCAATGACCTTAAGGATGATGCTTCATTGATCCAATTTATGAAAATAAACAGATAGCAAAAGAACTTTCAAGAATTTTATTGATTAGATTAGATCAGGTATATAAATATAAGAATTTTATAATTAAAGTTTTCATAATTTTTTCTATGAAAAGAAATTCAAAATGTATTACTAAGCAAAAATCAAAAATGTAAATTAGCAAAAAAATAAAAGGAATGTTAATTCTTTATCAAAGATAATCAAAAAACAAGATAATTGTTTACTTGAAAGCTAGTTACAAAATTTAATTGATAAATACTCCAGAAGCATAGTCATAGAATAAAACTAAATAAGTCCAGTAGAAGACAAATAGTTTCAATTTTAAAAGACAGACTTCTAAGCACATAACAGAAAAAAAAAATGGCCCTAATCCCAAATTGTTGTTTTTTTGACCATAGATCAAAAGAACCTTTAGAGAATTTATACAGGTCAAATTAACTTTATGTAAGTTTTTAGAAATTATTAATTGTAAATTTTCCACTTAAACTGCTGTAATATATATGTGGATGTAGAATTAATCAATTTTATGATTAAATATTTATAAATAAAAGATTAAATTAGTACAAGACATGGCTTATATTTGTGTATAGCACTTTTTCATAAAAGCAATTCAGTTTCCATTACCAAAAAAGATATCTGAAACATATCTGATATTGTAGAAGAAATATATAATAGATTTTGTCTAGAAAAATGAATGTTTAATGAACTCAGTATAGTTTTAGAAAATCAAAAAACACAACTGATATAGGGATTTTATTGTCATACTAATGTGTGAAAAGTGACATCAGTAAAGATGATTTAATACATTGCTTTCATTGATTTTGTCTATATAATTCACTAAGTTAATCAAAAGAATTTACAATAGTTTTTAATATTAACATATTGTCCAAATTATTCATGTTAAACAGCTTCTACAAAATGAAATTTAATAGAAAATGTTAGTAATGTTCATCAACAATTTGAAGCAATTAAAATGAAAAATGATGTTAAGATATATAATAATATTATTTTTTTAATTTTTATAACAGTAGCCTTTTGAACAGTTTATATATGGATTCATAAAACAAGTATCAAGATGCCATACAGGTTTGATAGTGAAGTTTTTAATTTGAATTAATTAAAAACAAAAATTTTATCTTTTAGGCTTCTATATTTACAATATGCTAATGATTATGATATTCTTGACAATTTAAAAAATAATCTACAGAATGATTTCAATGTTTGAACGAGCTCATAAAAACTTTGTTTTCTAGTAATTAATCTTAAAAAACTAAAGTGTTTTATCAACCACAGGTCAACAAAAAAATTTTTTTTCAGCAACTTTTGACTTTGTTTGTTAAATTAACCAGAGATATTTCTCTGATTATTTCTTTTTTCCTTTTATTCCATTAATAAAAAAAGGAAAAAACATTCTCATAATTTTAGGTATATGAGGTTATAATCTGACAAACTTATATAGCACTAAAATAAATATTTTTTTATTTAAATTTGAAATGTATTACTGTCAAAGATGTAAACTTTATATATATAATTGGTTTATAAGGTTCATCATAAAAATTCTATTCCAATTTTAAATTTTTTTACTATTTCCCAAATTATTCCTCTTATGTCTGCTGAATTATTATGTTTTATATCTTTAAATCTATGCTTTTAAATTTAGCATTTATTTTTAATTTAGACTTTTTGATGATTTATTTATAAATCTATATTTTAGCTGGCTCAGTACATTAAAAAATATGATTAGTTTTGTATATGGACACATCTAGTCAAAGCATTTTGCGGATAATATTTGTATCAATATAACTTGTGTAATTATTAATAATGAACAATCATTATCTATGTCAGATCTCAAAATCCATGTTCCTTTAAAAGACATTTGATAAAAAAAAATATTTTAAATTCAAACTATGGTAATTAAAATAAGACGTTTGTCCACACATGTAACTAAAGCATATGTCTTCAGTAAATGTCTATATAAATTTAATTTACTTTTGTAATATGACCAAATTAATATCTCTACTTAAATTCTGTTATTAATTTTCTTATACTATATTATAAACAACTTACTTTCTTATATTATGAGGTAGGATATGAAGCTAGATTACCTCAGTCTCCCTCAATATGTTCTACAATTATTAAATTCAGATTGTGTAATATCAGGGTTAATGCAGATATGATAAATAAGAATTGCCTATATATATATTCTCACACATTCACATATATTTTAAAATATAATCAATAAAAAAAGAAAAATAATAAACACAACTTTACATAAACTTACTTATAAGGAATTTCAAGCCGACTTTTCCAACATTCAACAAGAGTTTTAAGTATTTCTTTGTTATTACGATACACAGAAGCTGTTGAATGAAAGATATTGGTCATTACAAATTCCAATAAACGAGAAGCAAGATCTCTGTCACCAATATTATCCTTAAAAATATATATATAAACAAATTTTATATTTTAAAATTGGATTTGTTTTTGAAAGTCTATCTTGATCCAATGACTACAAGAAAAAAAAAGCTCTTCAAAATTTCTTCACAATAATCTTAGTGAATGTCTTTAATGAACAATGAATACTCATTTAGACAACTGTTGTGATCTCTTACAATATGAACAATTTATTTCCATTTTAATATTCTGAGTTTAAATGATCTTACAAAGTTCAGATCGAGCTCATAATCTATTTATTTTTTAATGTTTATTTCTCAAATTCTTTTGAATCAACTATATCCTTTCATACTTTGTAAAACATGAGTTAAGAATTTTCCTTAATTAAATATCATTTTACAGACTATTTGTTTGCATATTAAGTTAATTATCTTTATTTTTTCTATACAATTATCTCTTGCCTACGATCAAGTCACATTTTTCGATTTTATAACTTATACTCATATTATTGTTTGGCTTCATAAATTTATTAAGTTAGACTTTTAAAAATACATCTTGAATTTTCTCATTCTTATTTCCAAATTACTAGAATAACTATTGATAATAATCTAAGTGTTATTTTTAATGTAATATTTAAATACTTCTGCCAGTTAACAGTTTGGATAAATAAATAAAAAATTCATTTTTTAATTTATATTACAGGTTGAAGAGTTCAATTAAAGATTCCAAAATCTGAAACTTTACTTTCACAGTAGAAAGACTTCTGCAAGCACAATTGTGACACACTATCATGAGTCAGTAATTCATCAAACATTTTTAGGATGAGGTGTCTGTGACTACTTATTTTCTATTGTGCAGTTTATATTGAAGGAATATTTATATATGCTACATGTCTGTAATTTAAAAAATTCAAAGAAATTTTTAAAAGTAAAGATTTTCAACAATTTTAATAAATAAAAATTATGCATAATTTATATGCACAGATAAATATATATGATATGATTAATTATAAATTTATGTTAAAACAAACTGTTTTTTCTATTAACAATTATAAAGAGGAAATGACATTATCTAGAAAAGAAATTAAAATTCTTATAAACATCTAATGTAATTTAGGTTGTTATTTAGTCTAGTAATCCCTTTCAAAGATAAATTTTAAATGACATGATTGGACAAATAAGCAGCAGATCAAAACGAAGTTGAAGAGTTATCAACCATCAATAGATCAATAGATTGAAACAACAGCCAATGGATCCAATTTTGCTGATAAGCTAACTCCAGGAACTATAAATACGAGTTATAAATCATTGTGTTCAATTTACTATAAATTGTTGCTGATTGCTTATTGCTGATATATTTTTATTGCTTATTACAGGATGCATACTTTGATTGCTGAACTTTTATTGATTACTGCTGAATCATTATTGCTGCTGCTGAGTTTTTTATTGTGCCTTTATACTTATTGTGCTTGGTATTCAAAAATACAATGAAAAAATAGAAAAGTGGCAATCTGCCTCACTCTTGCCAGCTGGCAAAGTGCAGACCGAAGATCCATAGAGAAGTAAGGAAAGGAGCCAGTAGCTAATGTAGAAACAGTGTTTATGCTGAAACTTCAGGTGACTACTGCTTTGGGGAGAAAACTGACAATTACCCCATCCACTATAGAACCTCATTCAATTGATCATGGATACATAACATCAGTTCTATATATAGATATGATCACGTGTAATGAAATTAAAAGTGTGTAATTAATTTCAAGAGTAAAAACATATATAGTTATCCAATCTCTTGTAAACACATTAACCATAAAATAAAAATAGGCAAAAACAAAAAACTATCTCAGATAACTCTGGATATATATCAGTCCCAACTTTCAGAGTTAAATACACATTTCTAAATTAGATACAATCTATTATACCTGAGAATTGACTGAAGCTAATGATATATTCCCAGAGTCATCCGATTTAGACAGTTACTGTTTATATCT
Source organism: Epiperipatus broadwayi (assembly GCA_028023455.1). Classification (NCBI taxonomy): domain Eukaryota; kingdom Metazoa; phylum Onychophora; class Udeonychophora; order Euonychophora; family Peripatidae; genus Epiperipatus; species Epiperipatus broadwayi. The sequence goes on along the minus strand of JAQFVV010001427.1, from coordinate 20,111 downwards.
TTCAATTGATATGGATATCTAGCTATTTTATTTTCTGGTTTTACATAGTACTTCAATAAAAATTTTAATGATTACTAAAAGTGTTGTTTAATTTATATTATTTTCTAATTTTGATGTTAGAGTTTAATTTTATTTAATAAAATAATTATAGTTGTTTTTATGTGACTATTTCAGTGGCTTATTACTTATAAATTATAATGCATATTCAAGAGTTTGGATTTTTTTTTTATCATTCTTGAAATTAATCATCATTTTAATTTAAGATATAATATTGTGTCTGCTTATTGAGGCTACTAAATCACCTGGATAAAGTCTTGTTCTGTATAAAATACATGTCATAATGATATAACTCTCTGTTTCTGTCTTTGTATTGCTAAAAATGATCTTATTCTTATTTTGCAGCTCTATAGGCTAATCATTTAGATAAGATATTAAATATTATAGGGAGAGTCTTAGCATTTAATTAATTTTATTTCTTATAATTGATTTCATTATTTTAATTTCCAGATTTTTAAGTTATAATTTATTTAAAAGAATATGTACTTCTTTTTCTCTTTCATACATAAAATTAGTCATGAATTTCTAATTTAAATATGTCATCATATCTATGTATTATATTTCCAAACTCATTTAAATGAGATTCTATTTTGGAGTAAATATGTGTTACGATGAGATAGTTGTCTATTTTTCTCTTTATATTGACATGGGTAATTAACTATGTTTATTATATATATATTATTTAATTAAAAACTTTAAAGATGAGTCAGTTGTAACATTTAATTTAGCTATAAATGATTAATTATTTGTATATATATATTATGATGATCAGAAATGTGACTGAGTGATAAAAAGTGAAACCACTACAAGTATATTTGTCTTGCAATAAATTACACAACCAACAAGTAACTATACAACATATGTTTATTAGTAAAACATAAACAAAATAACAAACTAAAAGAAAATAAATAGTTTGATTATCACAATGAAGTGCCAAAATTACAATAGTTATCACAACATCTGCAAATACCCATACAATGGAAAGCCAAAATCAATAAAATATACACAGCAAATTATATAAATTTTTAAAAAATCAAATCTTATAATTGTTAATTATATGATTTTACTTTATGCGACTCTATTATTTATAATTCAAATTTTATAATGTCAATATTATTCAAACTTACTTGAATTCTATAATTTATTATATTTGAATAAATCATATAACGTGTGTACACAAAATCAATTTAGATATGTAAACATGAAAATGAGACGGGATCCTTAGACAAAGTTTAAGATCTGTGATCAAAGTTTGTTGTCAACATGCTAATTCTAATAAAATAAATTTATTACCAACAGTAAGTTTAAAACTTGTTATTATTAGCTCATTCATTCATGTTGAATATGAAGAAGCAAAGACAAGATATGCATTTATAATACCAATACAAATCATAACATTTAAATAAAATAGGGTGAATGAAATTAAGATACTCAACATCATTATTCTCCAACAACAATATATTTATCTGCCTTCAAGTGCATGCATAAAGTATACTCCCATAAACATTATTATACAAATATATATTAATAAGCAGCAAACTAATCATCATATGCCAGGATTCCCAAAGCAATGCACTGAATATAAAATATATATATAAATAAAAAGGCACAAATATCCTTAATCAACATAATGTAGAATGCATATCTGCAAGCATATCTATCATAATAACAGTTCAAATAAAGTAGGAATTTCACATCTGCAATTTTTATATATATTCAAGATAAAATAATAAACATGTAATATAACTCAAACTAGAAAAAATGTAACATCTATATGCTTGTTAATATTAATTTTATATAAAATATCATATATATGCACCTGCATAAATACCATATACATGCTACCTTCATAAATAAAAAACAGATAAATCTCTGAATTTAATTTAATTAAGTTATATTATTACTTGCAAAAAGATTAAATTACATTATTATAAATATTTAATATTCATTCCTTTAACACTTATAAAATACTCTTTGAATAATCATTCAAACTTAAAACATTTAGATTGTCTAATGATCTCAACTAATTTATTTAATATTACCTTCAATTCATATATACCTATTCAAGCCCATAGGATTTTACGTAAAATTGTTTGTTAATATTTCTTTAAGCGCTAATAATTTATTTATTTAAATGGTAAAGAATTTACTTCTTAAATTATTAATAATAAATAAATCCATTTAAAATTTTTATATTATTATCAAAAACAAATTTTAAATCATATATACCCTTAGTATATTTAAATTAACTACAATATATATGTATTATTTATAAAGCACCTTAAAATAAAAATAAATAATTTAAATTTGATATTTTCTACACCCAAAGGTAATTAAGTTTGAGACAGTTTATTAAAATTTATAGATTAAAACACCAGAACTTATGCACATAAAGATGTCTTTAACAGAAAGTTTAATTTTAATTTCATAGATCTTATAATCATTAGTAAAAATATTTTTGGATTGTTATTCTTTTGAGCTCTAATATTTCCTGATTGTTAACTATGAATCCTTTAAATCCTGGTTAAATATTTGAATTTCATTTAAACATTTATGTAGAGGATGAGAATTCCTTGTCTTTTTACTTTAGTTCATCCTGGAGACACTTAGCTAGGATTTCCTTACATATCTAGGCAGAAATCTTGATGTTTTAACCTGCCATTGAAGTAAAATTCAGCTTACAGATTTTAGTTATAGCCATTTTTACTTCCTAGTTGCAAAAGATTCCCTTTCAATTTTTAATATGCACATTATACAATTCCCAAGCATAATTTCCAAGGTTGTCTATTTTTGAAAATAATATTAGTGTGTATATCAAGTTAGCCATTTTTATTTAGCATTTTATAAAATTAAAATATTAACTAATATTATTATTATTACTTTTTTTATATAATTTAAATCATTTTGATCAATATTAAAATTAACTAATAAAATATTTTATATAACTATTAAAATGTATATATTTTATTACATATAAATAATAATTATTATTCATAAACATGCATACATATGTCCATGCACAATATAATATAACACATGCTTAATTATTAGTGTTGTGAGTTAATTATTTCCTAATTATATATATTTTACTTTATTAAGTTTAAATAGCTATCTTCCCCTTGCTTTACCTAGCCTGTCTTCAAAGTAAATATATTTGCAATGCTATACACCCCCCCCTTTCCATTTTAACCTGCTATAAAATGATGAATGATTACAATGAGATGAAATGTTATATAATTTCAATATGTATAAATATATAATGTAATCTGATATAACAAATTAATTGATATCACAGCACTCCACTCCGAGCACAGGAACAGGGAAGACTCCTGCAAAACTGTTATTCAACAGATCTTTAAGAACTATGCTATCGCCCTGAAACCTGATGCCAAACTTGAACAAGAAGAAAACAAAATAAAACTCCAAATAGGGACACAAGTACTAGCCGTATGTATTATGGGTCCACAAAATGGATACCAACAATGGTGACTCAAATAAAGGGTCTCTACACTGTCGTTGTGCTAACAAAAGATCATCATCATCACAACCAGCTAAGACTCAACCACCCTCCAGAAGCTAACAAGCGCAGTGGTCAAGATGAACAGCAAAATCAAGACAGCAGTAAACTACCAGAAACAAGTTCATCAAGCGAAGAAGATGAAGATGGCAACAGCAATCAACCGGAGAAACCAAGAAAGCGGATAAATACATCATCCAATGCATTTCAATGACTATGTCCTCCAGGGCCAATTTTAGCCAGGGAGAGGGATGTCATATCTGACCCTGCTTTCAGAAGTGGACTATTCCAGATTCCTTACCTGATTGGCTAGCACCCAGTTGCTACCCAAAGGGATTAAATCCTTCACTGGTTCGCACACCAAATCTGCATGTTTCCAGTAAGGTAGGGGATCTGCCATTAAATAGTCAGCCTTTTGGAGGCAAGGCAGAGAGCAATTACTTCTGTCAACCTGAACAACTGAATGTGCTATCCATTAAATCCTCTGCCATCAGCAAGGGTAGTCTCTATTCATTATCGAAACTTCCACACAGTGAGGCAAGTCCACCTATGGACTAGAAACTGCTAGGTCCGAATTAGAGCTGACTCGAGGCAAGCTAAATACATAGCTGGAAGAGTCTTACCAGAGCTCACAAGCCATTAATCATTTAGCTAGAAGTGAGTTCCATACTCGACACGACTATCTCAGCGCTCAATTGTATCAACTGTATTTATTCGTTTGTTTAACTAATGTGTGTATATTTTTTGGACTAATAAATTGTACATATTAATTGCTGAGTAGTTATTCTTTTTGTGTCTGTTGGTTTGGAACTGAACCTGTGAGCCTAACCAAACACAATAATAATGTTGCAACATAAACTGTGCAAGCTGAAATCTTTTTTACTATTTGTGCATTTAATTCATCATTTTTTTAAAAATGGTGTAGATCATGGTTTTAATCATATTGTATTCAGAATTTGTTGTTGATAGTTTTTTCTTATAGAAATGATCTTATTTTTAGCTTCATTATTAATCAACTTTGTGATACTATTTTCCTGGATTATGATTAAAATTAATGTTTGCATGCATATTTAATTTTTTTATATAAAAATCTAGTAAAGTTGAACAAGTTGCTTAAGTAAAACTAAATTCAAATAAGTTCGCAAACTATAATAATGATGTCTGACTTTTATCCAAAGCCTAAATATTGTGAAAATATCTTAGGCATATATTGCTACATCAGCCAGTAGTATTTATAATACTTTTTATTTCAGCCAATAGCATTTGTTGATTTAATGATAGCATGTTAAGCACTTAAATTTCCACCATTTTATTAGACTTTCATTTTGAATTTTTTTTTTTATGTCAACATTAAACAGGTTTCAAATTCTACTTTTATGAATCCCAAGTAGGAGAATACTGTTTAAGTAAAATAGGTGCAACATTTTTCTATTAGAGATAGAAATAAATAAGTAAATTAAATTGATAATTAAGTTTTAACATTTAGATTTCTAACATTTTACCAAGTATAATTTATTAAAAAACTTTTTTTTTTAAGTCAACATCAATCAAGAACTAAGTTTTAGCATTTAGATTTCTGTCATTCTAACAAAGCTATTATTTTAAAAAAAATTTTTTATATAAGTCAACATTAATCAACTTTCAAATTCTATTTTTATGATTAATGACAAAAATTATTATAGTATATACATATAGGAGAATATTTTTAAAACAAAAATATATACAATATTTTTATGTCTAATTCTTGAGTATTATTTTTTAATATTAATATCAATCCATTTTCAAATTCTTCATTTCTATCTCATAATTAAAATTATTATGGTTAAAGAATTTAAGAGAATTCTATATAATATTTTCACTGGTAAAGATAGAAAAAGATAAATTAATTAAATTGATAAATAAGTTTTACATGGTAAAAATGACCACAAATTCTAGTGATTTTTTAGCAACTAATATAAAAGGGCAGCTAGGTTCATTATGGACAAATTATTTCAAAAAAATTCCTAAGCCTGTTCATAATCTGAAAATATTTTCCAAGATTCACTCACTTTATATTCAGGTTATGGGTCTGTGAGAGCCAAAAGCATTAACCATTATATCACTAGGAGCTTCTTTATCAATAATCTCTGGAAAAGTTTTATATAAAAAAACATTTTAAATAATATATAATTCATACAGTAGATGTATAATAAACTTAGCAAATATATTTTCAGAAAATCTTTCTTCCTTTTTGCTTTACTATCTTCAAAATTTGAGTCTTTCTTTCAATGTGAATGTTTCTTTATTACTGTTTATGGTTAGTTCATTATAAAATTAATTAATTTTGCATCTCTTAACAGAAATATAAGCAATGCTTATAGATTCATTTTACTTAGTAAAAAGCAGAACAAGAAAATACATCCCTCTTTACTCTTTTTTGATCATAATTATAAACTGTACTCCTTTCAACCGATTTGTATTCATGATCACTTAAGGTAAGCACCATTTACATTAACTTTCTCAGTTATTCTTCAACTAAATTAGTAACTTTCTCCTTAAAATTATTTACTTTCAATTAATAAATAGGTAAACAGATATATAAACTATGCTAGAGAATAAAAATATAATCTGTATTTGATCGCAGCAATTAATTCTCATCACATCATTCTACTTATAAGCCATCTAAGTAAACTGGAGCAATGAATGAATTTCTTTTCATCAACTCAAATTTACTTAGATAACACAATTACAATAATGTGAAATAGATCGATTACAATAAGTTTATTAGCAATAAATGAAATATGCCTTTTGCTGATAAATCTAAAAGAAAAAAAACAGCATAATGGATTTTCTTTATTTCCATTTTTTGATGATTATTTTCATAACGATTTACTTTGAAGATACAATCAAAAATGAATATTATGGAAAGTTTATCCAAGACACTAAAATGCTAAAAAATTATAATATGATAACTGTATCATAGTAAACACACATAAACACAAATAAATATTAATCTTAAGTTGTCTCAGATGAATACAGTGTGTTTCAAGATATAAATATGTATTTTATTTATATGTGCATCACAAATAATAATAAAATAGTTAGTAATACAAATTAAATACAAGTTAAGCAATGAAATACTCACTTCAGGAATGGCTACTTCTGACCAAGAAAGCATCATTATTAAAAGATCAACTATAAAATAATTAATTTTGTTTCCTAAATCACCACTAACAATTAGCTGAATAAGAGGACTTAGCCAAAACTTGGCATATGGATAAAAGACCTAGAATAAAAACAAATAAATATGAAATATAATGATTTATTTTTAAAATATGTATTAAAATTTAAAATTATAAGTATAAAATAAAAAAATATATAAATAAAATTTTTAAAAATTATGAAATTATATATATATTTTTATATTTTTCAAATTGAGAAAAAAACATTGTTTTTATTTCAAAGTAAACTATAAAAAAAAGGATTTGTTCAAAATATATTTTTTTAATTACTTCTTGAACATTGACTACAAGTCTCGCAATGAATATCTTCACATTTTTATAACTAACAGGATCCTTTAATTTAGAACATAAGCAATTCATCCACTGAGGCATCTCTGAAGGATCACTTCCCTAGTCAAACAAATAAACAGAAATTATCAATTTATTTGCATCAAAATATTAAAATATTTACAATGATTATTACTACTTAATTTCAAAACAGCCAAAAGAATACATACAAATAAATAAGGTAAATTTATGTACAGGCTGCAAAAAGGAATTTTCTGTTAACTAAAGACCTTTTGATCATTCTTTCAGAATTTAAAAGAGGTGAGCTAATTCCTGATGTCCACACTATACCTTCTTGTTAATGTAGTTGTTATTACAATGTGATTAATCATATTGTTCACCAACATGTGTCAGCCAACAGAGTAGGTTTACTGATCTTTTTGTCTCAGAGGTTAAGATCAAGATACATTATGGTCTATAGTTCTTAATTGAAATTTCATTTGAGTTTTGTTGAAAGAAGAATGAATGTATGTGTGAATATATATTTTTTAATTATTATTATAGTTATTTAACAATCAATATGGCTATTATTCCAAGGAGACTGTACATTTTCCAAATGAGGCAGCATTTTGTTGGCAAAAGTAGATGGAGTTAATCCTCATTGCAGACCCAGACTACCATTTGATAATGATATTTAATTAGATAGCTATAATTGCAAGGCAGTTTTAAATAAAGAACCATTGCACAAATTGAAAGATGAATTGTCTAGTATTAAAGGGGATATTGTTGGACTTTGTGAAATGAAAAAAAATGGTGAAAAGACTATTCAAAAAGTGAAACATATATTACAAAAAGCACAAATAAAGTGGGATTCATTATAAAAAAAAAAATGAAGAATAATATTTTGAATATTGATGATATATCAGTCATAATGGCAAGTTTAGTTATTCAAATTAATTGAAGATAAAAAATGCAGATAATTCAAATTACGGCTACCTAAGTTTGCAATATAATGAAGAAATAGAGAACTTTTACATGGATATACAAAATGCTTTTGATCAGACTAAACAACATTTTAAAATTATCATGGCAGACTTTAATGCTACAAAAAACTTTATATTATGAATTCTTCCTTTTAGGAAAATGCTGGATGGAAATAGATATAGGTGCATCCAAATGAAAATACAGCAGAATTGGACTTTATTTTGATTAATCGAAAATATATATTTCAAGTTTGGAAAGTTAATTAGTAGATTCAACAAAGAAAGTGATCATCGATTAATAAGAAGTAAGATATGTGTTAATGCAGTAAAGCTATAAGAAAAACAATATTATCCTTACTTTTAGAAACAGTCCATCAAATTTTAATTAGAATTTGCAAATCGTTTTAAAATATTAACAGATTTTAAAGGTGGTTCAGAATTGACTGAAATCAATAAGAAAATAATTGATACCCTATTAACAATTGTAAGAAATAGCTGGTACAAAAGAGGCAGCAAGCAACAGTAAATTTTCAACTGAGACAAGTATGAAGACAAAAAAAATATAAAAATTTTAAAAAATAATCCATTAAAAAGAAAGTGAATATCTAGTTTTATAAAATGTTACAAAAAAGAATTAATAATGATATAAGCAAATATAATTGTCAATTGGCAAGAAAGTTATAGAACTGAGTAGATATCTCAAAAGTGTAACAACATCTTCATATTAGAAGGAAAGTTATTTCATCAATAAGAAAAAATAAAACTATTACTATAAAAAAAGATCACATAATGAAATGTGGAAAAAGTTTTATAAAGAATTACATAGTAATAAATAACAAAAAATATCCCCTACATTTATTATATCTTCTCAATTCCCACATATTTTCAGTGAAGAGTTGAGACATGCAATTAAATCTATGAAGAAATGAAAAACTTCAGGAAATAATAAAATTATTATTGCTATTTTTAAAAAAGCAGGTGAAGAAATAAAAAAAAGTATTGGCAAGGTTATATATCAAATGCCTAAATGATAAAAAAGTTGCAAGTCTGATTGGAATTATGCAGTAGCAATATTGATATTTAAGAAAGGTGATAAAGAAGATATTAGAAATTACCGACATCGGTCTTTTATCAATTCTATACAAAATCTTTATCAAAAAATTACGATTCACCTGCAAAGAACTTTAGATTGTAACAAATCAAAACAGCAAGCTAGATTTAAAAGTGATTTTAGAATAGTGGATCATATCTAAGTATTAAGCAAAGTTATAGAAATGAATATGAGTTATCATTATGCTAATTAAAGCTTTAGATGATCAAAATGTAGTCTGAAAATATTGTCATATGTTGAAGAATATTTATCAAAATGCAATAGCAGTTACTAGATTACATAGTGATAAAATGATTAATGTTGAAAAGAGTGTACAACCGGATAATGCAATATCTCCAAAACTTTTTATAGCAGTTATATATAGAGCTCGCAAATAAGCTCTTAACAAGCTTTGCAGAATATCCCCATATTTGCGAGCTCTATATATAACATTTGTAATACAAGTTGTTAAATTAGGTCATGTGATATATGATTAGATTTCTTTGTAATTTTTACAGTAGTTTTACAAATTTTGTGGATTAAAATAAAATAAGCTAAGAAAAAAAAAAATGGAAATTATTTAAGTCAACTAAATTTTACAAAAAAGATGATTATTTTTGAAAATAATGCTTTAAAACTTCAAAAAATGTTGCAAAAACTAAAAATAAATGCCAAAAAGATTAATGTTTAATTGTTTTTCTTCATGAAATTAAAGAATTTAATTAATATAAATAGAAACATAATAAATTTGGACAGCATACTTTTGATAACATAAGGAAATATGCCTATATGAAAAGGAAGATTTTTAATGTCTTATCAGTTCTTACTTATAGATTTTGAGGCTTGAACCCTTAATAGAAGAGCAATGTAGAGATTTTAAATCATTCGATGAAGTATGGAGAGATATATGACAGAAGTAACAAGAAGAGAATGAAAATAAAATCATGGGTGAAAGAACAAATATTTATTACTGACATCATTGAAAAAAAATAAAAAACTGCAATAGAGGGAGTTGGACATATTTCTAGAAGAAATGATGATAGATAGAAAATTGAAATTTTAAATAGGAACCAAAGACATTACAAAAGACCTAGAAAGGGACGACTCATGTGAAATGGATAGATAAAATAAGGAAATTTGCTGGATGTGATGTGTAAAAGATGGGCTATGGGTCAGAGAAACTGATTAAATTTGGATTTCCATCTTGTAGAAGATTGACAATGGGTGAAAATAATATTCATGATATATATATATTGTAACGATCCGGAGACAGCTAGACTTACGTAAACTGCACTACAGGGCGCCATCTAGGCATTTGAACCTAGAAAAATTTATAAAGTAGGCAGATACGTAAGTCAACAAAAAAAAATATTTTTTTTGTTCTTAAATTTTGATTCCGGTCGTTAGCCCAAGTCACTAGCTCAGTGAGTAGCAGAGATAATAAAATATAACTTAATTTTATATCTTAAATATAAAAGAATAAAAGCCACTGCCAGAAATTAACACATAAAATATTTATTTACGCACATATAAAATCATTCTAAACTCGAGGAATAGGTTTAACATTTTTAGATTTTTATATTCTTATTACTCTTTAATTTTACAGTTATATAAATTTCAATGATTTTAATTTTCTTTTTATTTAGATTGTCAAGTATGAATAGACTACATGGACCTGCATTTGAAAATAAAACATTCTATCCCTATTTAACCCTAGGCTAAAATTCGCAGTCAAACTGGCATCAATCCATCCGATACATTTATGTATTCAATGTAGCATGAAAATACAACAGCACAAAGATATTATACTGTCAGGAATGGACATCTGAACAATATAGTTTAAGAAAACATTGACTCTTGTCTAATACAGGAATATGACGTCTGTATAGCAAGAAGAACAATAAAATAAAAACTCCATAGGAAGGGACCGCGATCCCTTTTGCCGACTTACAATCCCATCCATAGGCAAAGGGTTGGTGCGGTGTATACAGCGATTCTGCACGTAGCGAAACTCATACTACATCTACTAATTACACAAATATATCCAATCCATTGACCCAATTCCACAACGACACAAATAACCTAAGATTACCCTCCCCTAATATAACTTTACAAATCTATATAGCCATTCACGCCCGACTTAAGTTTAACATTTAGATACGTTCAGCACAAATGAATTTAAAAATGTTGGGTATAGATCGATTACATAGATTCCACGGTCAAAAACATTTCAAAATAAACATAAACGATCAAAATACAAAATTATTGATACCGACAATCGCAGAGGGAAACTTATAAGTAACCCCATAGTATTCACCATAAGATACTTGCGTTGTCACCAATAACTTAAAAGACATCCGAATAAATACATTTTAGATACTCACCGTAAGGTATCATTATTTATCGAATGTCTATATATTTTGATCAAATATGAAAACCAAAATATAATTAACCGCAAACGAATCCATGCAAGCGTCTATAAACAACTTAAAATTTCCTCATTTAAAATTTAACAATAAATATCAATACAATAAATAATAAATGGAAATGATTTTTTTTTATCAAACGCACACATATATAAAATTTTACATTATCAATTTAGTTGACACATAAGTCAGAGAAAAGTTCCTTTTTATAAAATTTAAATTTACCTATCAATCTTTAAAGTTCTTAATTAACGTTATGATTTTAACAACTGTTCAGTTCTATTGCTTACGGTATAAGAATCCATGTTCCCGTTGGCAATTCCCACAGAGACTTTCCTGGAAGACCGGTCTGACATTTTTGGAGGTAGAATTTGCTGGTTCTGTCCTGGTATCACAGTCTTTGCATTTTTAAAAAAAATGAGAGAGAACGGCAAGTGCGTCTTACCGTTGTCATCAAATCAAGTTGGAAAAACTCTCTGACTGGAACTCAATATTTTTTTCTTTTTATAGTCCTCCTATGGATTCCATGAACAAAAACGTCACTGTTCTGTTTTTTCGTTATGGTCCGGGCCTTTATTTGGCTTCCATTGGTCAAGCTAAAATCCCTTTCTTCTCTTATCTAACTTTCCATCTGACTTTTTAATTAAACAGCTTTTAGATAATTAATAAACAATCATTTCCATTTATAGATTACAGGAATTAATTAATACCTGTTTTTATTTTAACTTACGTTATTTTTTTATTAAAATACTTTTATAAATCTTTTTTTATAAAAAATACATTCAAATACCTTTTTTTTATTTATTAAAAAAAATATTTTTAAAGTTTAGCATCTGTGCGAATGTATATACGTATAACAAACATTTTTAATTTTAGCGTGTTTTTTTTTTTTACTTTTATTTGCGAACTTTTAAGTTTTTATTTTAAATTAATGTAACGACATATTTATATATCGTTACAATATATATATATCAGTTTATGCAAACTGCATTCAAAAGATTTCTTTGTAGCTTAAAATATTAGTTCAAAATATCAACTTTTCTGCTATTAATTTATTATGTATTAATAAATTAGCATTTAATTTGTTACTAATATATATAATACAGAATAAAAAAGCTGAATTTTGAGAAAGATTAATATTATAATAAATTTATTTACATCTGGATGGAGGCTAAAAGAAGAAAGAATCAAATGGATGGTTAGATAGCTAAACAAACACATAAATGCAAAAATAAATAGTGAGAGAGATACTGATAGACAGATAATCAGGCAGGCAAAGAGTCAGACAGGTGTATTTATTGAAATATAAAAATAGATCAATAGACAAACAGAGAGATAATACTAATCTATTTTATGACAATTTTTTGAAAGCACTTAATTACAATGATCTCATTTTAATAAATACATCAATGACTATTAATCATTCTATATTAGATTAGAAAATATTATATTTCAAGTACACCTTTACCCTTAGTGATGGCAATTGGTTCTCCAAAACTCATTATTAAGCAAGAATATCGTATACAGAATATGTATTTATAATGGAGGTCTATGGGAAAAAAATTGGTCGGTTCCTAAAGCTAAAAAATTACACTAACTTAGGAATAAAATACATATTAAAAATAATATTCATATTGTCACTTATTTTAAATGCAATCTGTTTTTCTTTTTAAACTTTTTTTCTAATTCAATATTTGCGTTTTAAAATGTTGTTTTTCTTTTGATTTGAAACCACTTGGGTATAAACAACATTTTTAACGAAGTTACAAAATCAATAACTATTTTTACATAATTACCAGGTGTTCCAAAAATAATCCTGAAAGTTTGTGATGATGGTATTTTAGTTGTATTGTACCGTATTTATATACTGGACTATTTCATCATCTAATATAAGTGTTGAATGTCTTTAGAAAAATTAAACTTTATTTAAATAATCCAAGTATTGGATATTATTTTTAAATAAAGTTTAATTTTTCTAAAGACATTCAACACTTATATGTTTAGTATATAGTATTATAGATTCATTAATTATATATATTTTAAGTTTATACGTTCTAAATTTATCATATATTATAACACAACAAATATACAATCACTTTTTTCTTTAAAATATATGTTCTCCAATAACATCAACAAATTAAAAAATCCTTCTCCTTTTTCTTTACAAAAACTTTATTTTTTTATGTTAATACTGAACATATATATATAGATTTATAGAAGGATTTTTTAATTTGTTGATGTTCTAAATTAAAAAAAAAAAAAATTATCGATCGTTATAGTGAATAATCGAATGTAAATCGAAATAGTGGGTACAAATTGATGATGATCGCTATTGTCAAATATCGCTAAGTAGCCAATCGCTAAGTGAGGTTTAGGTATAATCTTAAATATAATCTTTAAATTTAAGAAAATTCAGATATATTTAAGATATATTTTTATATAGATAAATGATAATCTGCACCTTTTAATCTTTTGTCTACTTTTATTCATGCATGATGGTCTTATATTTATGTAATTATAATTAATACTTTTATCTCAAATATAGAGCTGCAGATAATGGGGGGGGGGGGTGCCTATTAGCAGCAGCCATATATTTGAAATGTAAGAGTAAATATTAATTATAATTTCTAGAATACAGATATATAAATAGGGCTTTTGTTATCATTAAAAAAATTGAGGAGATTTTTCTATTTCTAACTAAAAATCAATCTCTCAAAATTTTATTTGTGCTGCAACATTTGTAATCCAATTAATTATTTTTATATGTGAATTATCATCCCTTTTTTTTTTTTTTGCTTCATTTTCACTGAAATTAAAATATCACAATAATAAAATTCAATAAGGAAATAATTTTTCTTAAGTACTATAAAATTTAATTCATATATGATAGCCATTATTGGGAATAATGTTATACTTTTTTTTTTTTAAATTGCAAAGTTGTTAAAGTGAAATGGTAAACAAAAACTAATAAATTATGTAGATTCTAAATTATTACAAAATATTTTTTTGTTTTTTAAACTAATAGCACACATGATTCTCTGAACAATAATTTGCCAGATACACAATCACATTTTAAAAAAAACCCTTTTAATTCTTACTTCTTCATTTGGTGTAATATTTGTATTTAAGTGTCTTATAAGTCCAATTATAGTTGCCATGTTTTCATGCCGATTTAAATCATCCCCTTCAAGTTCAACGTAGTCATCTTCAATCAACTAAAAAAAAAAAAATACAAGACATTTTATATGCAAATGATTTATTAAAAAAAGGAATAATTTTTTAATTTAAAAAAGAAAAACTGTTTTTGTACAATATTATTATATTGTATAACAATAATTATACATCAAAATATATTAAACATTGAGAACATGCAAAAAATTCAAAATATCAAAATAATATAATGATATAAATGTCCAAGGCCATCAAAAAGATTAATTATGTTGACCTTCAAAGATGCACTCACACCCTGTGTATCAGAGGTACCTAACAACAAAACATCATTACTTTTTATTTTAGTTTAAACACTATAATTTCATTACAATAAAAAGCATTACATAAATATTTTCAAAGAGAATATATATATAAATTATTAATCAATGTCTGTATTCCAATTATAATAATTATATATATATATATTGATTTATTGAGCAGAAATAATTCATTCTATTAACCATATTCCATAAAGTGTATTTTAAGCTCAAATAATCAACAAACATCAGATTACTAGTGCTTTATTCAAACTCCAAACTACTTTTTGAGCAGTGTTTATCTTCAGTGAAGAACAAGATTATAATCATGCATCTAGAAGATCAGAAGTGATAAATATAAGTGACAAAAAACACAATGTCAGTATCTACTCCTTTTAAAAAAAAAGCATTAATCATTTTGATATTAGCTGTAAAATTTTAATTTTAATCAGAATAATCTTTTTTTTTATTGATAAGTTTGATTCAGTTACAGCAATATTTTGTTTGTTTTAGCTATATAAATTTCCACTTTTGTTATTTAGAAATGCAAATTAAATACAAAAGCTAGTTGTTATTTCTTGAGAAATATTTTCTTTTTGCTTTTTTTGCAACTTGGGCTAAGAAACCTTTTTATGAATTTATCACAAAAAATAATGGTTTATTTCTGAAAGTATAGCAAAGTGATAAATTAACCAGTAATAGAACTGAAGAGATCGATTTCATATTAACTTCTTTAATTGCTGTCTATTATGAACTAACATTTGAAGTATTGATTCAATATATCATTAAGTTTTTGAATACTTTCTTTTTGATTTCTGCTTTCACAGGAACAAAAAATTTTGAAAAGTTTAAAATTAAGTGTATATTTTGTCAAAATATAACTTATAATTAAGTACTAGACAACATTAAAATAGGCAAAACTCTCTATACATATTGCCACTCAGTGCAAGTCAGAGTAATGAATGGATGCCAGAAGGTTTGCACAATAAAATCCCCATCTAGTACCTACTCATCCATTTATGGCTTGTGGCCTTCGTCAGTGAGGAGCCTTGGATCTGAGAGCACTGCATAACCAGAAATAACATTGGATATTGAATACCTACTCATCCATTTCTGGCTTGTGGCCTTCGTCAGCGAGGAACCTTGAATCTGAGAGCACTGCATAGCCAGAAACTAGATTGGATATTGGATGAGTAGGCACTAGATGGGGATTTTGTGCCATTGTACTCTGGCTTGCACTGAGTGGCAATATGTATAAAGAGTTTTGCCTGTTTTAATAACAGTTAATAGCAAGCATAAGAAATGGTGATCATGTGATGTTTACAAGACATATTTATTAAAAACCTTTTTTTATTATATTAAGTTTATTAAAAAAAACTCTGAACAAGTTTAATTTTATGAGCAATTTAATCATTTGTATTTTTATTTGTAGTAATAATTTGAGCAAGATTTTTACGGTTGTCAACTTTTTCTAAAACATTTTATTTTCTCCTTTTTTTTTCTGAAAAACTACTGAATATAACTTTAGACTTTTTAGTATCTATTTTTAGTTCTAATTTCTTGCTTTGAAGCATAATTTGCCAAAAAAAAAAAAAACCCATTCATATTATCAGGAAAATCTAGAGGTTTTAAATAATCTCCAGAATCATGCTGTTAAGCACTTTTAGTAATGTTAAAAGAATCACCATTTAACTTAATCATTCCTAATGCATTTTGATAAATATTATTGAGAATTTGACAATATCTAGGATCTATGTTGTAATGTTATGAAGCTTTAATCACATCAAAAATATTTATAGAATCAAATGTTTCCCATAATTTACTAATCTAAATTGTAATCGCAACTCATTGATTTTTTCTATAAGTTCTCATAATATTAATCTCTAATCTAGCTTATTCTTTGAATAATGATGATAGATCTACAATTTTGAATACCTTTTTACATCTCTTAAATTTTACTATCACTAATGTATTTTTCTATTATCTGGTATATCATTATTGCTTAGAGATCTGTCGATTTATCTACTTCTTCATCTATGTCTTTTAAAATACCTGTAAAGATTCCATCATTTATTGGATTTCATCTTTCTTCATGTAAAATATTGAATTTCAAAAGACACTGTTTTAATTGAATAGGCTATTTTGTTTTTTGTTCTTTATGATTATATAGATTTTTGGTGAATTCTTTCATATGCTTTATGATGTCACTTTTTTATTTATTACCAAGATAATTTTTTTCCAGTGATAACATTTTTTCCAATCCTAAAATATAATTTTATATCTTTGTAACTAGTTTTTCTATAGTTTTATTATAAATTATATTTTCCAGTGATATCATCACTTCTTTTTAACAGAATTCTATAAAATCAGATGTTCAGTTTTTCTAAATGAATCTTTTTTACATATTTCTTCTTTCTCATTTGAAAATTTTCTGAAGAGCTTTTTCTTTTTTTTGTTTCTGTCATCAGTGTGTTTTGTTTTAGTGTTCTTATTGTTCAAGTCTGAATCATCTTCAACATTCTTTAATATTTTACAAAATTTGTAAATTTTAACTTAAATTCATTGGAATATATCTCAATGTTAAAAATATTAACTGTTGATACTGTCTTTCTTAATAGTGTTTTTTCTCTAATTCTGCATTAACACACTTCTTACTTCCCACTAATTAGGTATTACTTCCATTGTACAATTCTGCTGCACTCTTATTGAAATCTTCCTATATCCATTTATATTTTGAATGTTTCTAAATAAACAAATAAAAATTATAATGACGTTTTATTTTGCTTCAAATTCCACATGATTATTCTTTTATCATGATATCTCTATATTTTTCTCCTCATAGAATTTCATCTTTCAATTGTTTTCCAATTCTAGCATCAAAATCAATCGTAATATATTTAAAATTTTTATTTTATTCAAAACATTCTGAACATTTATACTATTACTTTTTCATTCAAATACATCATCATTTTCAATCATTATTGATCCACTGCAGAATTGGATATCCCTTCAAGTTTAATCTAGTTTCTCCAATCTCTAACTTTTCCTCTCCACATCAACCCAGCACACTTCTTTATTTCATCCACTCATTTCACATGTAATCTCTTTTTAAAATCTGTTTCAATTTCTTGTAATCCAGTTTAAATTTTTAATTCCCCTTCAGTCTCTTAATTCTTTCAATGACATCAGTACCAGTTTGTTCTCTCATCCATGTATTTCGTTTTTGATTCCTTCTTGTTAATTCTAGCATACATCTCTCCATACTTCATAGAATGAGCAGAAGTCTTTGTATTGCTATCTTGTTAAGTGCGTAAGTCTCAGATCCATAAGTAGGAATTGGCAAAATACATCTATTAAAAACCATTAAGTTATTTCTACCAAAAGCATTCCATCCAAGTTTAATTCTATGATTGATTTTATCCATTATGTTTCCATCTGCATTAATAATCTGACCAAAATATTTGTAGTTGTTAACTTCTTCTAATTTATCATTATCAAACTTTATTTTATTCTATTGAGAAAATCCATTGAAGATTATTTTAGATTTTTTAGCAATTACCTTTAATCCTACTTTCTTAAATTTAGTTCCGAGACTTTATTTGCAAAAAACAATTACATCATCTGCAAAATCTAGATGACTTAAATAATCTCCATTTAGTTTTATTCCCTTATCTTCCCAATTTAATCACAAAATACTTCTTGCAAAACAGCTGTAAAAGTTCTGAAGATATGGAGTCCCCTGTCATATACCCTTTTCAATGTTAATTTTCTTAGTATCACTATGTAATCTAATCACTGCTGTTGCATTTTGATAAATATTCTCCAAAATATGACAAGATTCTGGGTCTATATCTTGATGATCCCAATGCTTTAGTCACTGAAGAAATGCTTATAGATTCAAATTGTTTTCCATAATCTATAAATTCGAAGCATAATGGCAACTCATATTCAATGATCTTTTGTATAAGTTCTATCAATACTTGGATATGGTCCACTGTGCTAAAATTAATTTTAAACCTAACTTGTTCTTTTAGTTAGATAAAATCCAAAGTTCACTGTAAATGAGTTGTAATTATCTTAGTAAAAATTTTGTGTGAAGCTGATAAAAGACTGATATTTCTGTAACTTCTAGTAACATCTTTATCATCGTTTTTAAATATTAATATTAGTACTGCATTCTTCCAGTTATCTGATACATTTTGATCATTTATATACTTGACATATAACTTTGCCAATAGTTTTCTATTTTTTTCACCTGCTTCTTTTACAATATCTCCTTTCTTTATAGATTTAATTGCATTTCTCACTATAGTATTTATAGAAGATGCTTTGTTTTCTTGTTCTTTATTCCTATATAATTCTTTATAAATTCTTTCACACATTCAATGTCATCTCTATTTAATGATATTTCCATCTTTACTTCTTATTGCAGAAATAATTTTCCAACTAATATCAAGATGTTGTTTTATGCTCTTGATAATTTTATTACCTTCTATAGTTTTCCTTGCTAAATCACAATTATATTTTCTTAGATTGCTATTAAATCTTTTTTGTATCATTATACAAAATTCTAGATATTCATTTCCTTTTCTTCATAAAATGTCGTCTCAATAAAAATTTTACTGGTCAATTGCTGTTTTTTTTATATACCAATAAGGTATCAGTTATCTTCCTACTGATTTCATTCAAATTTGAACCATCTTCAAAATCTACTAATATTTTAAACCGATTTGTAAGTTCTAATTTAAATTCATTGGAATGTTTCTAAAGATTAGAAATATCAACTGTGAATACTATTTTTCTTAATAATTTTATCTTTCTATTTTTTGCATTAATACATATCTTACATCTCACAAATCAAATGATAACTTTCTGTATTGAATTTATTAAGAACATTCTAATCTTAAAATACATATTTCTATTAGTCAAAATATAATGCAATTCTGTATCTTCATTTAAATGCTTCCAGGGCCATTTTAGTTTAGCATTTTTCTCAGAGAAAAATTCATAATATATATATGTATATTTATTTTCAAAATTTATTAACTGCTTAAAAATTCTTCATAAATACAACTAATACCAA